>SNQJ01S0081950.1:0-13069 GCA_010110895.2 Picea sitchensis
AAGGGGAAGGAAATATAATCATTACAAAATTGTTTATCAAGCAAAAAGGAATGTTCTATTGGGATGTCAAGCAACTCTTGTCTTTCCCTTGATTAAAAGAGGGGTCAGAGAAAACATGCAATAATTATGTTATGTAATTTATGTATTTACCTCTGTATCAATTTGTTAGAATCTATCATGTTTCTTTATAGACATTAAATGGTATTTTTTTACTTTTAATAGGGACAAAGTCTCCTTCTGATGAGTATGAGGTACTAATATTGTCCATGGATTCTACCTCATTTTTTCAAATGATCCTTTTCCCCCTCACATAAGTGCCTCCTACATCCTAGAGGGGTAAAGCTTCACAAAAGTTTACAATCTTTACCCCTTTTCCACAAGATTGTGTTTTAAGAGGGAAATATTGCCCTAAATAACAATTCTCCGTCACATTTAGTTCCTTGTGTTCTTCTATGGTGTTTACATCCATCAGGAGCCTCCATGAGGGTTTATTCTTCTTCTTATAGGAATCCTTCATGTTTATCACATCCACAAAGGTTAAGGGTTTCTGTTGATCATATTATTGATGCACCAGGGCCTTCAACTACTTTACTATTCTCTACTAACTTAGACTCCCTAACTATTCTTTTTAGGTAACTATTCTTTTGACGAAGGAGTGTTTAAATTTTCCTTAACAACCTTTGACTAGTTGAAAGCTTGTTCCTCAACCTCTGAAAGCTCTTCGACATCTTCTTCATTAGTAGGTATATCCTTCTTAGGTCATGTACACTTAATATGACCATACATATCGCATATAGAGCACTTGTAGGGGATATTGACATATCATATCTCCTATTAGTATGATCAAGTCCCCACTTGAAAATAAATACCTTTTGATAGCCCATCTACCAGGTTCATTTGGCTTAGACTAACAATGTTTTTAGAGGTCCTTTTGTCTTAGATAGACAATGTTTTTAGAGGATAGACAAGACCCATCATAAATCTTCATCCCCTTATCATTGTACAAGTTCATATATGAATACCTAAAAACCTGACACTCATATTTTTTACCCTCATGGATTTTAGAACTTGAGTCCTACAATCCCAATCTCATCAATGGTTGTACCAACATTCGCCATGATTAATGTGTCAAGGAAATAACTCTAAAAGTACCACAATACTCCCCACATTATGGAACAAAAATTCTTCCACAAACTATCAAAACAAAACCAAAAAACCATGATACTACAAGATAACTAACCTTAAAAAAATAGTTAATTAAACAGTAACCACCAGCACTAAAAGCCCTAACCGTGCCTCCATCTCCATCGCAGTGAAACACTAACTCTTCATCAAGTAAAAATGAAAATTAAAAAACAAAACCTCATCCAATTGAATTTTATTTATTATAAAATATCATAAAATTTATTGTGTTATAATTATTAAAACTTGGTATAAATAATATTAATAAATATAATTTTAGAGTATTTCTTTATATTGTTATATAAAAATTAAAAGAAAAAAGTTGATTAAGTTTTTCTATAAATATATATTTAATTTAGTTAATAAGATTGATATAAGTTTAGTTTGGTGAATTTATTTAATTTAGTTAATAAGATTGATATAAGTTTAGTTTGGTGAATTAATTCGAACTGTAGACTACTTTGAATTTCATATAGATCGTTGATTCCCATCTACGCATACATTATTTTAAAAAAAATAAAAAATAATAATTTAATTTTAAAACTGTATTGTAAAAATTATTACAAAATTAAAACCAAAAACTATTTGGCAGAATCCCTGGAAGATCTCGAAAATAAAACTGATAATGTTGCTGTGAAGAACTTTTGAAGAAATTCACATCAATTGACCAATGCATTTTCCAATTCCATTTCATATACAGGTGGGGCACCACAGTTTGCATGGTCGAGGACAGATCGCATGAGCCCGCGAACACGCACCTGATGGTTAGGACCATAACATTTCAATGAACCACAACCATTCTTTGCCATTGACGAAACCAATGTGACTACGGATAAAAATTCAGGCCGACTCATAGAACCCACAGAAATCTCGTCAAACGTGGTGGCCCGTATGAAGCATAATCCATCGTCTGGGTCAAATCCGCACTCGATTTCAATGGGGCCACAATGAAAGGTTGCTTGTGTTGCTGCATCATCCAAGGAAAACGGAGGCACCAAAGTTAATGCACCCTCTCTATGGACTTTTGCAGTTCCCGCGATGATAGCAGTTATATTGCCCCTCGTAACCTTCAGCTTTATGTCGTTGGACGGCTTCAAGTTCTCCACCATCTTACCCAAAGCATATATCTGCAACCTCATGGAGCGAGGCAGAGGATCGCATATTAGATGCATTGCATAACAGAACCACAGATTGATGTTTTCATAAATCCATATCCTCAATGGTGTGCAGAATTCCATCACTGTCGAAATGAAGGTTAATAACACAGGGATTAGCCAATAGACCTTCTTGGTTTGTAAAAACAACCCGGCCAAGTTGAAAACTTTTAGTAGTTTTTCCTCAGAAACTGACAAGTCCACAGGCACAAGAAAAGAACTACCCCCTAAACACCTCAGAGTATGCTGGTCGAGTATTATACAATCTAAAACTTCTTCGAAAGTCAAGTCCTTACCGGTGGCGACGCGCTCCCAAATTTCTTTATAATTTTTTAGAAACACTTGATGGCCAGGATGTTGGTACAGGCTGTACGCGAGTTCATCCCAGATGATGTCTGATATGTAATAACACATCTTCCCATTGACAAACAACATGATTTTGTCTGTTCCCCTTCTCTCCAGATGGAAACGCTTGCCCAAGTAAACAAATCTGATCTCATCATCATCACACCGATCCCTAACTTGTGCACAAACAGGTCGTTCAAACACAAAAAAGTAATCCACGGTTTTGAACACACGACCTGGCAAACATTTCAGCCGGGTGTAACTTGGGGACAAGCCCAAAGGTCGCAGCAACCAACCCATTACACCTTTTACCAGCGCCCCTAGTGGTGTTAACTTGAAGATCTGCCATAAGGCAAGGCAGATTTGAAAGGCCAACAAAACGTTACCCAAAGTTGCCTTCACTTCATCGTTCGACATATTCAGTTGAAAATTGACGAAACCACTGAGTCCGCTAATCTTTCTCCCTCGATAGCCCACTCTGTCAGTTTAGTTTACTTATCTTTGTCCTCCTCTTCTTCTTTTTCTTCATAAATCTTCAGGCAAGCCATCACTGATTCCCTGCCCACAGTCTGAGAAGGCCGTCCATGTCCACAAATTGCAGTAGAAAAATACACGGAACGGATGGCCTTTATGCAAGGATACCATTTAAACCCAAGGATAGAGTTTAAACCCACAACGATATGATTAAAGTACGGCATCTATTTTCTTCAATGGACCATTTAAGATGAGGTACGGTATCTTAATATTCTCCTTGGGATAAGAATTCTTCATCATCATAATTATAAAAAAATTGACCATTTAAGATGAGGTACGGTATCTTAATAATCTCCTTTGGATAAGAATTCATCATCATAATTAAATAAAAAAAACAGTATGCCAAACGTTCTATCCTTGGGAAGATTTTGGGCAATTTTTTTTGTTTGCTCTAAATTGGGTGATGAATGGTTGGATTTGTAGATTTGAGTGGTTAAGTTTGTATAATCCTAGTGCCCCGGAATTTTATAGTAATTTTGTCTAAATTTACATTGCTATTCAAACCAAAAAAAACAAAAATAAAATGTTTAACCAATTACAACTAAAAAAATAGAACGTTTAATCAAAGCCTTAAAAAAATACTTAAATTATTTAATTTACAAGTTTTATTCATTCTATTTTATTAAATTGGATGGAAATTAAAAACATTTAATCAATTAATTTTTTTAAATTTATCAATTTATTTTCTATAAATTTATATTTTGAGTTTAAATTATTTAATTTACAAGTTTTATTCATTCTATATTATTAAATTGAATGGACATTAAAAACATTTAATCAATTAATTTTTTCAAATTTATCAATTTATTTTCTATAAATTTATACTTTGAGTTTATTAGATAGTGTTATAATTTCTTAGCTTTTTTAAAGAGATATACTAGATATATTGAAGTAATTGTTTTATTTGATGATGCATCATGTTATTTAATACTTTGTGTCTCTAACACAATGCTTTTGTTATAATTTCTTAGCTTTTAAAGAGATATACTAGATATAATATAGATTTCCTTTGTTAAAAGTAATTGTTTTCGTTGATGATGCATCATGTTATTTAATATTTTGTGTCTCAACACAATGTTTTTGTTATATGATTTTGTTTTTTCCACACATTTGAGATTATTTATGATTTTGTTTTTTTCACATATTTGAGATGTTTGAGTATAGTATTGCTACAATATAATAGTACACTTAATAAGGAGTTAGTTATTATTATTAAATTAAAGAGGATGAGATGGTCAAAGTTCATCGCCCCATTTTGGATTTACATATAAAAGAAGGGGATTTTTTAGAGTGAAGAGAGGTATTTAGTTGTGCACTATTTCTTCTATTTATATATTTAAGAAGTTAATATTGATTAAACAGATTTAGACATTGTTGAAAGCAGGTGAGATTCACCCCAGCTCCTCACCTTGTGGGTTGCCTTCCATTGTTATCCCTAAGAAGAAAACCCATGAATGGTAGCTAGTCACTGGCTATAGATCTCTCAATAAGGTGACCGTCGAGAATAGATATGGATTGCCTTTTATCAAGGATTTGTTGAACCATTTACCGGGTGCTTGTTATTTTCCAAGGTTTAATCTAACTTCAGAATACCAACAAGTTAGAATGAAGGAAACCAATGTCTGAAAGACAACACTATACCAAGTTTGGGCATTATAAGTGGTTGCCTATGCCCTTTGGTCTCATCAACAACCCCACCACTTTTATGAGACTCATTGATGACCCGTTCCATCCACACCATAGCAATTTTATCATTATTTATCTGGACGATTTATTAATCTTCAGCAAGACCCAAGATGAACACATCCTCCACCTTTGTCAAGCGCAAGATATTTTGCATGCCAATCAACTATAGGTAAAACTCAAAATTGTAGTGATTCGCTAGTGCTCGGTTTCTTACTTGGGATTTTTAATTTCTACAAAATCCATTCACCCAAAACCCTATAATGTTAAGACCCTCCTACACAGGCCATTACCCACACTACCATTGACGTTAAAAGTTTCCTGGGTAGTGTCAATTGTTATCAGAAGTTGAGTTTATAGTTTTCCAAGATGACACATCCTTTCCATGTAGTCTCCAATTAATGTCTTTTTGATTGGACCACAGACATTAAATCCACCTTTCAACACCCCAAGCATCTCTTGTGTTCTGGACCCATCCTCCATATGCCTGACTTCCAATAACCCTTTGAGATAAAGTGTGATGCTTCAAATTACACTACTGGGGTCATTCTTAAATAGGGAGGCCAACATGTAGCATATCATTTTAAAGTCTTATTCGTAGAAAAATTGAAGTACAACATATCTGAAAAGGAATTTTTTGCATTGGTTTAGAGTTTAAAAGACTAACATCACCATTTACTCTTGTTAATAAATTGTACTCCACACAAATCACCAACCGTTGATCTCTCATTTCACAATATAATCTTAAAAAGAGAATTACCTTAAATGTACCACCTATATCCAACAATTCCATCTAGTACTCAAATATGTGGGCCCGTCCCAAAGTAAAACCTCTGCACCATGACTTGTGTTGTACGATGATTGGTCCATAAAAATTAATGTGAGTAAGTAAGGGCCCAAAATGTATGATTAAACCCTAATTATTTGATTCCACTAATGTGATCCTAATATCTCAAAACACCATGATAAGTTGGTTGGATTAAAAAAATAATAAATGAAAGCTTAAACCACTCCGTGTATGATGCCTTCTTTTAAGAAGCACATTTTTCGAGGTAGGGTAGATTCTCTCGGGGAATCTCTATCGGGAAAATAGTTAGTAATAACATCAAGCGACTTCCCAAAGGATTTCTTCCGATTGTACATCATTCCAGTCACCCATCAGAGAATAGCCTTCCCAAAACCATAAAGTAACCTAAAATTTTCTCGATAGCTTGTTTTCCAAAATGCCTAGTCTTTGTGAACTAAAGCTCCCAATAGGCTTATCGAGAGAAATCCTTTCGAAGGCAATTTTCCTCTAGTTTCACCTTTCTAATAAACCTTGTCTTAACAAAATCTTTCTAAAGATCATTAATGGCGATGTAGAGTCGTGTTCTGTCATAGAATTGACTCGTTCAAAACCATCAATGCTAAGTGTGAGAAATTGCTAAGCAAATTCAGACCTAATTAAAACATGAATATGTATTAATTATCATTCATTTGGAGGTTATTGTGAAAGAATAATCTAGTCGTTGAGTTGTGTAAGTGATACTGATAAATTATGTGCACAGTTCAATAGTTTTCTATAGTGATACATGTTGTCATATTCTTGTATTCATGGTTCTATGTCATATTGCATAATGTCGAAGGCTCGGGCCTTGAGAGCTTATGGAAAAAGAGGCCAAGGAGCTATTAATAATTCAGTTGTATAAACAAAGATCCAGGAAGCCATGTTGCTCGCAAACACTCAATATCGTGATGGTTTGAATGGTTGTATGACATGGAGTGAAATGTACAAGATGTCCCATAAGGGAAACTTTCCGCCTGATGATGAAGACCTGAATGTATATCAAAACATCCAAAAAAGTGGATTATATGTTATCGCATCCATGCAATCCCTGATGCCGTATACATATGCAAAAAAACGGGTGTTATCACATTTGGATAAGAATGTTTGTGCTATACTAGACGAAAATAAATAGCTTATCGCTTCTCTGAAGACCGAAGACACCCATGTCCGCTACAAGTTACTAACACCCATTTCACCTCTCAACGCTGCATTGATGGATAAATTCGTGAAGGAACATGATAATGAAGAAGAAGCAATTGAAGAATGGTGGCAAGAAGGTACAACCCGCTCTCCTAAAGGAAAAAAAATGTTTCTCAAGCATCATGAAAGAGCCCTACATGATCTTGCTTGCCATGATTTGCACACTGGACGAGGAGGAGAACAACATCCATTTTAGGAGAGAATGGACCCCTATGGCCTATTATGTAGAAGAAAAGGGAAACATCTTCAACTGGGGTAAGCTCTTATCAATCAACATATTTGAAACAACGAGGAATGCTTCTACCCTCAAACCACTAGATTTTTATATGTGTACATATTTAATTGATGTTGTGTGTGCAAGTGTTTGTTTTCTAGGGATAGGATGGGAATGGAATCCTAACCTATTTCCAATTCACAATTATTGTTTCCAACTCTGGGAAGATAGTTATAGGTAACATATGTATGAAATTTGTGATCATTTTCTTATACTTTTATAGGCCTTAATTTACAAAAAAAAAAAACTTGGAGAATATCTGTTGAAGCCATGTAAGCTATAAAAGAAATTGGGGATTTGTTTGTTGGTAAGTACTATAATTATACCTTAATATTTGGAAGCTCTTGACCCGCTCATAGTTTACCCAATTTATCCTAGAAAAATTGCTCATCAAAGAAGTAGCATATCAAACAACAAAAGTTGGAGTCACATATGTGCTAAGTGTTAATCGGAAAAGATATTGGCCAAAATTCCTTATGACCATAGGAACACAAACCCTAACCAATGCACCACATGCAAAAAAATAATTTGAAGCTTTGAAATAACTACTTCTATGTGTACAAAAACCCAGACCATATGACCCCAACAAGATAGTAGAACAACATATAAAATATGTGGGACTATAGCCTACCCTTGTACATGAAGAGACACCTCAAGAGGACATATTTAAAGGGGTCATGTCCTTTGAAGAATATTTGATAAATATCAAGGATGATCATGTAAAAGAAGTTGTAAGGTTATTAGAGGAAGAGAAAGGCAATTTGAGGCATTAATTGCGCAAGATATTATACAAAGGGAAGCCCGAAAGAAAGCATAGGAAGAAAAGGACAAAGAACTATAAAACAAGGAAATAAAAGCTAATGAAACTTATGAGAAGAAGCAAGCAGAGGAAACAACTTCTTCTACCAAAAGTACAAGTACAAGGGAAACCAAAAACACAACTAATGAAAAGAAGGATAAAAAAGAAACAAGGGAAGAGGCAGCTAAGAAGAAAGTTGACAAGGAAAGAGTTAAAAAGGATAAAGCAAAGAAACAAAAGGAAGACGAGAAAAAGAAGGTTGTAGATGAAGTTTCTAAGAAAAAGGCCACATATGAGGAAGAAAAGAGGAGGATGGCGGAAGAAGTAGAGAAAAGGAGATCAGTTGATGAAGTTGTAAAGAGAGAATAAGAAGAAAAGATAAGAAAGGATCAGGAAGCAGTTGATGCACAAAAGTTGAAAGATGAACAAGAAATTGTTTCACTTCTGAGCCCATTCACCAAAATTCATACTCCAGGAACACCCATAGATCCTGGAACTCCCTCGAATTTCATCCTAGTTGGGATAGATATTAATACTAAGGAAGTTATGGTGTTTGAAGACACCCTTCCATATGTGGTAACCTACTGTTACAATGAATAGAAAAGGAAGATAACCACAAGAGAAAAGAAACGCCAAAGACTTATAGAAGCACAAACGAAGCTAGATATAGGGGAGAGATCAATTACTTGGACGATGGAAAATGATCCATAAGAAAATGCCAGAGAGGCAGCTTCAACCCTACATGCATTTGCAAGGGAAAACTTTAGCAATGTGGAGGACTTTTGTGCTTCCCTAGATGAAAGCAAGATGAGGATATCTTCATTAGAAGATCAACTAAAGTTGCAAGAACAATAGATAGGCGCACAATTTTTCTAAGAAATAAAGGGCAGAGAAAAGGTGCACAATGTTGAAATTGATGAACTCAAGGCCATACATACATAGGAGGTAGTACAATTTAAAAAATAATATTAGGAACAAGTAGATATCCCGAACAAACAGAAATAGAACATTTGTGAGTTGGAAGATCAAATACAAAAACTAAGAATCTCTATCGAGGAGGATAATCGAGAAAGGAATGTCATGAAAGAATTGAAAAAAAGAGCATTAGAGGTGAATGAAGAACTAAGGGAATCACAGTCACAAGTTTTCATAATGCCAGTGGAAGTCCAAAGGCATTATGACGACCTCGTAGAACTGTTAGATCAAGTGAACAAGCAAAAGGGAAAATGCAGTGAAGCCCAACATGCTTTTGACAAGGTAACAGACTGGAAGGAAAGACACTCCCATGATCCAGAGAATTTTCCCAGATATGATGTAAACCAAAAAATAAAGAATCAAATTTTATTTGATTCATAAAAGACATCTTTGATGAAGTTAAAGAAGCTAGAGAAAGAGGCACTAAAGCTTGCATCATGATATGGAACTCATCAAATGAAGTATTGGAAAGTTTGAAAATGGAACCATTGGTGTGTTTTGAAGATGCAAGTCCCAATGAAATAAAGCCGAAGGATGTGATAGAACTCATAGACACCAGCAGATAAGAAATACAACAACTTCAATAGTTGGATCAAGACAACTTGCATAAAATACTTGGTAAACCATGTCGAAGTGAATACATCCACCAAAGATTATATCAAAAGAATTAGGTAGGAAGTCAAGAAGGACGTAGTCACCATGATGTGTGATGGAGAGATTCAATTGGAGAAAATGAAGCTAGAAATATTAGAATAAATCTAATAGAATTTCAGGATATGGACTGCCTATAGAGAAAAGAAATCATCAGAGCAATCATCCACCTAATCTGATCTGTCATTGCAATTTTCAGTTTCCCTGACTTTTGATTAAATTCTTAATGTAATATGAATCACCTTAGTTAGAAGTTGAAGAGTCAGTTGTAACTGAAAAGACACTCTTGTTAATATAAAAAAGAGCCCAGTAGATAGTGGGAGGACTTTTTCACAGTGTATGTTATGAACAACACTATTACTGCTTAATGAGAAAGAGCAAGAGACATTTTGGGAATTTATGATCTAGATAAATGTGTATGAGATTCTTCTTTATGTATTTGTCTTCTATTTGAGTATTATGGAACTCTGTTACATGAATTAGTTCTTAACTTTGTTCTCAATGTTTAAGTTGTCATTTATTTCCTTATGAGCACATAAATGATGCCATTGATACATGTTGCAATTAATTGTTAATGAGTCTATAATATTATTATTTTTACTTATCACTAGTGTATACAAATTATTTATGGTGTTGGTGTTATTATTCTTCACTATGTTCATTTCTTTAGTATGCTCCTGATCAAGATAAGGTAGATCAACATAGTACAGGTTAGCATAGTTTTAAATAACATTAGTTCAGCGTTTAGTTTTATATTATAATTCATCTGAGAAAATTATGTTCTCAAATTCATAATTAAAAATCTTTTAGAGTGGAAACTAGGTCCACATACTAGTCGAAAATGCTACATCAAATGAAAGTAGGTCTAATTGAGACCTGTCATTAAGCGTTCTCCCTTACCTGTTTGGCAGGCCATTTGGATTCGTCAACGAATTCTTCCCAATCTAGTAGCTCCTTTTTGGTAGCTTCCTTCTACTTTAAGTTCTTTAATTCAACCTAATTGGAAATGACATTACGGTTGGAGTTGAAAATGTTTGCAATGTCCTCTTTCAAATTCAAAATCTACTCTTTTGATTTCTAGAAGTCAACCTTTTCCCATTCAATAGTTTTTCTTTTTATTCTTTTTAGATTTTCACTGTGCTAGAACATTGTAGAATCCTCCAATTGACTATCATAATGTTTCCATTCTTTTGGACTAGATATTTAAATTCAAATCCTTCAACCAATGGGAGTTGAACTTAAATGGACCTGGGGTTTTTGGAATAGTATCCCCCGCTTGGAGATAAATAGGAACATGGTCAGAAGGTCCTCCTTCTTCTATTTAGTTTTTTATGGTATCCAGAATATGAACTAGATGTTCATCAACAAGGAATATCTTAAGTCACTTGGAGATACTCCTATCGGCCCCACCCTATTATTTCCCCAGGTGGGTTTCATAGTAAAAGATTATATATCACAAAGACTCACTTCCATAATCTTCTAAAGGAAATGGTCAACTAGAGGGTCCATCCTTCCCGCTTCCCCCCACACCTCACCTTGTTTGTAGATGAAATTCAAATCTCCTCCCATGATCACATTGTGCTTCCTCAACACCATGTTCCCAAAAAAGTAATGCCAAAAACCTCCCCTAGAGAGAAAAGGACCATATACATTTATAAAATTGAAAACTAAATATAATTCTAGAGAGAACAACTCCAAACAAATGGAATTATGTAAAAAGGAAACACTCCTTAAGTGAAGGGTCTTGTACCATCCTACTCCCAACCCCTCAAATTTCCCCTCTACACTCAAAGATTCAAAAATCCACCCATGGAGTGCAGACCCTAACATAGATTTTACCTTACTAGCCTCCATAATTTATTCGTGTATCAAAATCACCTCAGGGTTACTTGTTGCTATAATTATCTTGAGGGAGTCTTTGTAGGCATTCCACAGGCCTCCTATGTTATAGGAAAGCACTATCATTTTGAACCATTAGAGTGGGATTTTCCTGCTTTAAGGGCCCCTTGAATAGTCATTTATTTGCTTGATAAACTTCATGGCCAACTCATTTCATTTCTTAGGAAAAGTAAGATTTCGTACGAGGATTATACTGACCTTCACACATATCCAAGATTGTAACTCCAATAACTCCTTCATCCTCCATTGGCATATCCTTTTTCTTTATAGACATTAAATGGTATTTTTTTACTTTTAGTAAGGATGCAGTCTTCATCCGATGAGAATGGGGCTAATATTGTCCATGGATTCTACCTCCTTCGTTTTTGGAATGATCCTTTTCCCCGTCACACAAGTGCCTCCTACATCCTAGAGGGGTAAAGCTTCACAAAAGTTTACAATGTTTACCCCTTTTCTAGAAGATTAGCTTTTAAGAGGAAAATATTGCCTTGAACAACAATTCTCCACCACATTTAGTTCTGCATGTTCTTCTATGGTGTTTACATCCATCAGGAGCCTCCATGAGGGTTTCTTCTTCTTCTTATAGGGTTCCTTCATGTTTATCACATCCACAAAGGTTAAGGGTTTCTTTTGAGCATATTGTTGATACATGAGGGCCTTCAACTACTTTACTATTCTCTACTAACTTATACTCCCTAACTATTCTTTTTTAGGGACTTGAAAACTGATCTTTTGCTCTAGAAATGTCTTGTAATTTTCTCAACAATTATAGAAGCAGGATCCTCATATAATGGCTTACCTTTTGATGAAGAAGGCGTGTTTAAATTTTCCTTAACAACCTTTGATTGGTTGAAAACTTGTTCCTCAACCTCCAAAGGCTCTTCGACATCTTCTTCATTAGCAAGTATATCATTTTTAGGTCATGTACACTTAATATGATTGTACATATCGCATATAGAGAACTTGTAGGGGATATTGACATAGCCTATCCCCTATTAACATGATTGAGTCCCCACCTCAAAATAAATACCTTTCTATAGCCCATCTCCCAGGTTCATTTCAATATAAATCTTGGCCATCGAGGTCCTTGTAATGTCCCCACTTTGGGACATCATCACAGTGCAAAGACTTATGATGACCAGAGTAGCCAGATGGATGTTATAGCGAGTACAGGGGTATTTGAGAGGCCTTGTGGGGTCCAGTTGGCATTGATCATCATATTCCATCATTATGATCCATTCCGCATAGGTTGGCTTTGGTTTCGTTCCATTCCGACGATTTCTATGATTTTGACTATTTTGAGCTATAAGTTAATTGAAATCACTGAAGAGGTCATTTTGGGCACATTACTTGGAGGAACCTCTCAGTGTAATAGCTCATTGGAATCGGGAGGAGCAACACTATAAGATGGGATGGCTAGAAGTGACTTTCAGTGGCTAGGGAAGCCACAAGGAGAGATAAGGAGCTTTTCAAAGGTAAAAAGGTTAATTAATTAATTAAAGTGATTTAATTAATTAATTAAATATTAATAAAATGAAAGTCACTTT
>SNQJ01S0081950.1:13079-31452 GCA_010110895.2 Picea sitchensis
ATGTTTTTCTCGTCCCACTATATGAGTTCTTCATAGTTTAGTGAATATATGTTTGAATCTATAACCCATTAATCTGTAGAACAAATGCATGTGGAGTTTGTTGCTTGTTTTGTATGCAGGTCAGTCTTGAGAGGATAACTGCCAACAAGCGATCAAGAATGAAGAAGGATCGACATCGAACGTCTGGAACAAGGTATGCTCGTATAACCATGTATTTGCTTGAAAGAAATGGGGATTAAGTCTGGGACAACAGTAGAAAGTAGGATTCTTTCGGTCTTATCTGCATGCATAATATAACCCTAAATGCTAGTCCGTAGGGGGATTTCCCACCACCACAGAATTGGCGACCATACTGGGGAAGTCTCTAGGGTTCCTGGGAATATTTTTGGGTATTTTTAAAAGACTAGTTTTCTTTCCCGTTTTTTGAAGTTTCTCCAAAGTCTGAGCTAACAGAGGTTCTGGTCTTCCATACCAACTATCTTTGTTTCTTTGCTTGACTGTGTTTTTTCGAGACCCATAGATGTTATAACCCTAAATTGCACCACACATGCTTACCTGACATCAGGCCATCTCATATCCCTTCTTTTCCAAAGCACTGCTAAACAACTCTTTAAAAAACCTCTTTTATAAAGGCCCATGCGCCCTACTCCATTACTGCATGCGTGTACACGCTGGCTGACCCAAAACAACCCACGTGGACCTACAAAAGAACAAAAAAAGGAAAGTTGTCGACGGAACAAAAAAGATATGGGTGAGTTAACTGAAACTCCCGACCATGCATGGCCGAGGGTTCGTCCAAATACCTAGCTCCTTCTAGCCTATAAAAGAAGGGGTAGGGGTCCCATTTGGAGGAGGGAAAAATATAGCGAAGAAACTCTGCCCATTTGCATATTCCCATTGTCCCAACCCTTTAGCCTTCCTTGTGCCAAAGGAGATACAGAGCAAAGCAATTGGAGGACAGTCGAAGAGGAGCCCAGGATCAGGTTCGCGTAGCAGTGGCCAGTCTCAACTTTTGTAAGTTGACTCATTCAAAGTAATAAAGAAAGTGCTTTTCCCGTCCTAATTCATGAGTTATTCATAATTTGCTAAGTACATGTTTGAATTTCTAACCTGTTATTCTATAGGTAGTATGCATGTGTAGTTGTTTCTTGTCTTGTATGCAGGTCAACATTGGAAAGGAGAACCACAAAAAAGTAATCAAGTGTGACACGGGATTGACATCGAATCCCGGAACGAGTTAGGTTGATCTAGCCATGCATTTACTAAAAAGAAATGGGATTTAAGTCTGGGGACGAAGGTAGAAAGTATATTTTCTATAGGTCATACCTGCATGCAAAGTCTAACCCTATTTGTTAGTCCGTAAGGAGATTTCCCTCACAACAGAATTGGCAACCATACTGGGGAGGTTCTCTAGGGTTCCTGAAATTTTATTCAGTTTTTGGGGTAGTTTTAAAGACTAGTTTTTCTTGCTTGTTTTTTCTTTTAGTTTTTGTAAGGTCTGAGCTAGCAGAGAGTCTGGTTTTCCATACCAGCTTTCTCTGATTTGCTTGACTGTGTTTGTCGGGACCCATAGAGGTACACACGACCTACATAAGGTCTCCATGATCTGTGTGTAACAGGGAAAATTCACAGTCCGATCCTCCATCCGATACCTTTTCTGACACTTCATCCAAAACCCCATCCGGTACACGATCCGACACTCCATCCGCCACGCGATCCAACACTTGGAGCATGGGGGAGTTTGTGGTTGGTATATTGGGGGCCTATGATGGGCGAATCAACAACTTGGGTTTTCTGCCCCCTCGTGGCCTCCAGCTACAGAGCTCATGAAATATCAAATTGGGCGGTTATTTATTATTATTATTATTATTATTTTATAGGTAATTAGGGGAATCGGTAACAACGAGAGTATCGTACTCGCATGACACGGGGTCGAATCCTGTCGGCTGCCTTATAACCCCTAGGGAGAAATGCACAGCTCGCAAGCACACCCTCCGAGTAAATCAGGGTGAGAATCGACCTTGAGACCTCTCTTTACATATTTCCTTCCATTTACACAGCACTTGCCAATCGGTCTACACCCCTGCGGGCGATTGGGCAGTTATGTTGATTGTTGAGTGGCTCACGAATTTTCTAGAAGCCAAAGCTATTAGAGTGCATTTAATGGATTTTCCATTTTTAGAGGCGATCGACCCTTCCAATGGTCGACCTCTCGAACTGTAATTCACCTATAAATACCACTAGAAGTGGAAAGACGACATAAATGTTTTTAAGAAGAAGTTTCAATGTGTAATTCAAACATATTTTGCAAACTTGTGTTCCAGACTGTGTTTTTTTAATTAATGACATAATCATGTTGATTTGATCCTATGTTTTTTTATTGAAGAGTAGCCACGATCTACTGGGGGGCCCACCAGTGGTCTGGGTGACTGTATAGATAGATATATCGTGTATTTTATTTTCTTAGTTAGAATTTACTTCGTTTCTTTATTGTATGTATCTTTTATTTTTAATTATTGTGCATGTTGATTGTAATTTAATTTTCTAATTCATCTTTTGCAGATTGTTCTATAGGAGTTGGTTATTTGTCATGCTATATTTCTTATTTCTTAGCAATTGTCCTGCAGGATACTAACTTAGATGATGTATTGAATTTTTAAATTGGTTTCTGCAAATTAAAACAAAGTATTATTTGAACAAAGGATTAGTGTAGATAAAGTTTTAACTTAGGATCATTTTCAAGCTTCGATGGATTAATAGTTGCAAGTTTTATTAGTTTTAATCAAGCTAGTTTTAATTATCAGTTCAGTTATGTTTTCATCGGTCTATTTTCTTTATTAATCTTTCTTTAGTATTCTAGGATAGAAATAGATTTTGGGGTTATGTTTCTAAAAGAATTTTAGTGTGAAATCCGAGTTTTAATGATAGGATTAGTCCAGTTTAATTTATAAAATTTCAGTTATAGATTTGAATTGCAATTTTAATTAGAAGATTTGATTTTAATTAAGCTTTTTAGTCATAAGTTTATAAGTTTGTAAATTTGCTTGAGATATCATAAGAGTGTGCTTGAATTTGTATAAGAGTGTTTTCTTTATTCATTGATGATTGATGCATGAAATTTAGAGATTACATGGATACTTAGTGTTTCTTCTCTGATGGAAAATCTTTCGTTAGATTGCTTGATTCATGCTTTCCATTTCTCTATAGAAGGTAGCATTGAATTAATCCCTCTTGAGCTATCACTAATAGTCAAATGCCATCGTGATGTTATTCGACACCGAAGTCATAATCACCATCTTTGAATTCTCTTTTCTTGTTATTGCAAATTAAGAAAAGTTTTGATTAATTAGAATCGGAATACAATCATGATGATTTTGATGAAGTAGGTTAAGATTTCTCCTTTGCAAAATAGAAATGATTATGAGTTTTGTTTTAAGAATAGATTTTACTTGTTGAAATAGTCTTGATAGGTTATTTGTTTGTTTGCTTATTTGCTTAAATATAAAAGATCAAAAGTAATTTATTTGATGTTGCTCATTAGGTTGAATAGATTAACTTGTTTAAAGTAGGTTATGATTTGCTTCTTTAGAAATAATCCATCGATCCATTGTATGAAGCCGCTTAGGGTAAATAATTCAAGTTCATTAATAGGATTTGCTAATTGATAAAAATGAAATAGTCATTTCTTAAGTAGATTGATCCTTAGATAGACCATCCCCTTAGTTAGACAATACTTCCATTAGATTTTTTTCCTTGGCTCATACAGTGCCACAACTCTAAGTTTACTTACCCCATGTTGAAAATTTAATTGAGAGATTTAGTGCACATAGAACACCCATAATTTTTTGCATCATTGTCGGGGAGTTGTCTTAAGGTAGGAAATAGTTAGGGAGTAGATCATTTATGAACCTTAGCATTATTTTGGTGGAGGGGGAACTTTAGGATGAGAGGTAAGAACCTGTGCATATGTTATAGAAGGTTCCCCCAAACCCAATGGTAGTTTTTCTTTTTTTTTCTTTCATGAACAAAACTAGGGACCCAAAGGGCAGATACATTAAAACCAAACCAAACCTTTCGACCAAGGTTCCTTCTAACCTTTTTGGAGGAAGGAACACTCCACCCATAAACTCCGCAGACCGATACTGGAAAGTAGGGGTTAGCTGAACCCAAAGAGCTAAAGCAGTCTCTGAAGAGAAAAAAAATAGGGAGAACTATATAGCAAAAAATTGAAGCATCAATAATAGTGGGATAGGAGTCAAGACCACTCGAGCTTTCCATAGAACCAACCAACACAACCTTTGTTTTTTTCACCACCATCAGGAGACCTTGACTTTGTAAACATCATTGACTCTGAACAGGTGAATACTCTATTTTGTAGTTCAGCGAATATAATTGTTTCCCAAGTCGAAACAAAAACTTTGGCACCAATAGTTTCAACTGGATCGAGTAAAGTCCCGGACATCCAAGCAGTAGGAAGACCTTCCCATCAAAGGGATACCTCTCCTAGAAAATAACCTTGGGATACATTGTTATCTTCAAGGATAAAAGCATTTAGGTACTCTCCTTTTGGAAACCAAACCAGTATGGATGATCAAGAGGATCACAACCATGTAAGACACGAGGAGGGAGAAGAAGGTGGAAACCAAAATGAAACCACCTTTGGGTTTCCAAGTTTCGATACTAAACAAACTGTCAATATGAAGAACTTTCCACTCTCGGCACTGCCCACATTTTATGGTAAAAACAATGAAGACCCAAATACCTTCCTATTTGAGTTTGACATCTTGTGTAGGAGCTACAATTACTTACAAGATGCCCAGAAACTAAAACTTTTTCCTTCCACCCTCAAGGATTCTGCACTAAGATGGTTCATGGGGTTGGGAGAGTCCAGTATCAGGTATTGGGAAGGCATGAAAGATATATTTCTTAAGAAATACCAAGACTACTACAAGTCCAAGGATTCTCGTAATGATATTTTCAAAATCCAATATATACTCAGTGCAGGAGGATTCCACATCATTCTAGTTCCATATATACTCAGTGCAGGAGGATTCCACATCATTCTAGTTCCATATATACTCAGTGCAGGAGGATTCCACATCAGTTACTTATGCAGATAGAGAGAGGGCGCACTAGTTGGGGGTTTCCAGCAAGGGGGGCGCACCATTCTTGGAGAGAGATTCATTGCAATTGATTGGCATAATATTTGGAGATTTCATCACCTAGGTTCTTCTTGCAGGGACGTCACCATCATTCCTAGTGCTTTCTGAGGGAGTTTTATGGTTCAGATTATTTACTAGAGCAGTGGGACGAATTGAAGAGAAGGAGGGCGTTTTGAGATTTAGATCTGGTCAGTTTAGAGGGGTTACACTTCAGATCTGACCCTGAGACTTCACCTAGTGACTTGCAGTGTCCCGATCTATATTTCTGGGGAGTTTCAGATCATTTGGAGGCCTCCTTCATCAGGGCGGAATTATCTAGGGTTCCAGGCATCCAGTGGGGCGCACCATTCAGTGGAGGAGTTTAGATCTACATTGTTTGAGAGAGATCTTGGAGATTCAGACACCTGGGTTGTTCTTACCATCACCCGATCTATTGTTTGGCATCGTTCTTGAGGTGATTGGACACTTTTGGCAGCAGGGCCGAACTGTTGAGGAGGTTCAGCTATCCAGCAGGGCGTGGCACTTCTAGCTTGGAGGTTGAGCATTCATACGGCCTAGATCTACTCATATTCAGTCTTCATTGTATATCCAACCTTTGGAGGCTTATTTTGTATTGTCGGGAGCTTTTTGTAGCAGCTCTACTATCTATCTTCTTGGCCATCTATTGGCATATTCATTGTAGCAGGTTTCTCTATCTTATGAATAAAATCTATTTGAGATGTTTTGGCTTGTCTATCATATTGCGTATGGTTGAGGTATGTTCCATGGTTCTATCTTTTTATTTATTGTTGCACTACACATACATAACACATCAGTAAACCCTAAGGTTGAAATGAAGAGGCCATTCAGCAAGTAAACACAAGTAAACAAGTAGACCAACAAAGTGTTTGATGAAATACCACAACCAGTAAAAGTTTTAAAAAGACACCAAAACCATGATGATCCTTGCATAATGGCTTGGGATCATTACAGTCCTATTCGAGGACCTAGTTTTCTCATATATATCCAACATCCTCCCTAACCTCTTACCAATCAAATTAAGGGCCCTTTTTTACCATAACACCAAAGGGAGAGAATGCAACTTAACCCACAATGGTTGGATGTCAACCCTCTCCCTTATAAGATCAAATAAAGGGGTCTAATTTTTTAGAGACAAAAAGGAATTGTTCAAATACCATTTCCCCTTCAAAATGTTATCTTTGACCTTCATACACTGAAGCATGAGAGTGATGTAGCCTATAGCTAGTAAGTGAAAAATGGGTGCATAACTAAGTTGTTGTTTCCAAACCTTCTTCACCCACATGATCATTGATTTTTCAAAGATGAGTTTTCCATGAAATTTTCCAGCCAATGCTATTGCCTAATAGAACTAAACCTACTCGATCACCACATCCTAACCCATTACCGTCTTCGTTTCTTTTGCTCTCAACTTAACACACTTAGGCTCTCTTCTCATTCTCTTAATCACTTCTTCCACAACTCCTTGAGAGTCCCCAGTCTTCTCTACCACCTTGGAAGCAACATGGGATTTATAATGTATGGATGGACTTTAAACCTCAACACCTTTCTTACATGCTACCAGAAAGATTGAGTTTGTCACCTCCAAAGTTAAATGAGAGTCTTCAATGCCATTCTACATTCCCATCATTGTCTACCAACTCTACCATGACTAGGAAGTCCTTTTGGCTTAGACTAACAACATTTTCAAAGGATAGACAAGATCCATCAAAAATCATGACCCCTTATCATTACACATGTTTATATATGAATACCCAAAAACCTTGTGCTATTTTTTTACTCTCATGGATTTTAAAACTCATTTCTACAATCCAATTTGGCAAGCCCCATTCCCATCTACACATAATGAAATATTGGTACTTTTAAAGTGAAAGATAATGAAATATGAAGGATTTTACCTTATCATTACACATGTTTATATATGAATACCCAAAAACCTTGTGCTATTTTTTTACTCTCATGGATTTTAAAACTCATTTCTACAATCCAATTTGGCAAGCCCCATTCCCATCTACACATAATGAAATATTGGTACTTTTAAAGTGAAAGATAATGAAATATGAAGGATTTATACTTTTAAAATGAACGAAAAAAAATATATACGAGATGATTGTGTAATAACATAATTGTAGTAAAATTGTATTGTGATATAATTATTAAAACTTAGTATAAATTATATTAATAAATATAATTTTAGGGTGTTTATTTGTATCAGAAAATTGCTTTAAAATTCATATAGATAGTTGATTTCCATCTTTAAAAAAATAGTAATTTAATTTTAAAAGTTTACATTAAAAATTAAAATGAAAAACTAAAAATTATTTGGTAGAAGCCCTCTAAGATTTAGAAAATAAAACTGGCAATGTTGCTGTTAACATAACATAGAAAATAAAAATGGTGTTGGTTAAACATTTTATTTTTTGGAATTTTTTGGCAGGAATGGGCAATGTAAATTTGGACAAAATAGCTATTTTTTGTTTTTCAAATTATATTTCTGATTGTATAAATGGATTCAACCTACTGAAAAACCCAAATTACTTGGATTATACAAACTTAGCCACTCAAATATGCAGATCTAATCATTCCTCATCAAATTTCAAACAAACTCAAACTGAAAAAACCACTTAAAAACTTTGAAAAAGATGAAACGTTTGAGTAATTTATAAAAATGACAATGTTGCTGTGAACATAACATTTTGAAGAAATTCACATCAATTGACCACTACATTCTCCAATTCCATTTCATATACACCCGTGGACAGATTGGATGAACCCGCGGTTCCATAGTCGTGGACAGATTGCATGAACCCGCGAACACGCACCTGATGGTTAGGACCATAAGATTTCAATGAACCAGATCCATTCTTTGCCATTGACGAAACCAATGTGAGTATGCATAAAAATTGAAATCGATTGAAACAAACCATTCTAAACTCTTCAAACGTGGTAGCCCGTATGACGCATGATTCACTGGCTGCGTCAAAACTGCACTCGAAATCAATTTTGTCATAATGAAAGGTCATTTGTGTTGCTGTTTCTTCCAAGGGAAACAAAGGCAGCAAAGTTAATTCACCCTCTCTATGGACTTTTGCACCTCCAGTTATGGTAGCAGTTATATTGCCCTTCGTAACCTCCAGCTTTATGTCGTTGGACGGCTTCAAGTTCTCCACGAACCTACCTAAAGAATATATCTGCCTCCTCATCGAGCGAGGCAGTGGGTCACACATAACATGCATTAAATAACAGAACAACAGATTGATGTTATCATAAATCCATATCCTCAATGGTGTGCAGAATTCCATCACTGTCGAAATCAAGCTTAATAACACAGGGATTAGCCAATAGACCTTCTTAGTTTGTAGGAACAACCCGGCCAAGTTCAAAACTTTTAATAGTTTTTCCTCAGAAACTGACAAGTCCACAGGCAGAAGCAAAGAACTACCCTCTGAACGCCTCATAGTCTGGTGGTCGACTATTAAACAATCTAAAACTTCTTTAAAAGTCAAGTCTCTACCGGTGGCAACGTGCTCCCAAATTTCTTTATAATTTTTGAGAAACACTTGATTGGGGTATTGGTACAGGCTGTACGCCAGTTCATCCCAGATGATGTCTGATATGAAATAACACATTTTCCCATTGATAAACAACATGTTTTTGTTCGTTCCCCTTCTCTCGAGATGGAAATCCACGCCCAAGTAGACAAATCGGATCTCATCATCATCACACTGGTTCCTCTTTGATGCATAAAGAGGTCGTTCAAACACAAAAAAGTAATCCACTGTTTTGAACACACGACCTGGCAAACATTTCAGCCGGGTGTAAGTTGGGGACAGGCCCAAAGGTCGCAGCAACCAGCCTATTACACCTTTTACCAGCGCCCCTACTGGTGTTAATTTTGAGATCTGCCATAACGCAAGGCAGATTTGAAAGGCCAACAAAACGTTACCCAAAGTTGCCTTCACTTCATCGTTCGACATATTTAGTGGAAAATTGACCTTACCACTCAGTCCGCTAATCTTTCTCCTTTTTCTCCTTCGATAGCCCACTCTGTCAGTTTAGTTTACTGATCTTTGTCCTCCTCTTCAGGCAAGCCATCGCTGATTACCCACAGTCTGAGAAGGCCGTCAATGTCCACAAAATGCAGTAGAAACAGTGGATGTCCGCTCTTTCAGTTTAGTCTACTGATCTTTGTCCTCCTCTTCTTTTTCTTCATAAATCTTCAGTCAAGCCATCGCTGATTCCCTACCCACAATCTGAGAAGGCCGTCCATGTCCACAAAATGCAGTAGAAAAAGGGAATGTCCTCTCTGTCAGCTTAGTTTACTGATCTTTGTCCTCCTCTTCCTTTTCTTCATAAATCTTCAGGCAAGCCATCATTGACTCCCTACCCAAAGTCCGAGAAGGCAGTCCATGTCCACAAATTGCAGTAGAAAAATACACGGAACGGATGGGCTTTATGCAAGGATACCATACCCATTTAAACCCAAGGATAGAGTTTAAACCGACAACGATATGATTAAAGTGAGCATCCATTTTCTTCAATGGACCATATTTAAGATGAGGTACGGTATCTTAATATTCTCCTTGGGATAGGAATTCATTATCATAATTAAAAAAAATTATTTGATTATTTAATTTACAAGTTTTATTCATTCTATATTATTAAATTGGATGTTATTATTAAATTGGATGTTCATTAAACTTAAGGTTTAAATTTATCAATTTATTTTATATAAATTTATTTTCCATAAATTTGTTTTATTAAATTGGATGTTCCTTAAACTTTAAAATTTAAATTTATCAATTTATTTTATATAAATTTATTTTCCATAAATTTGTTTTATTAAATTGGATGTTCATTAAACTTTAAAATTTTAATTTATCAATTTATTTTATATAAATTTATTTTCCATAAATTTGTTTTTTAACACAATGGTTTTGTATATGACTTTGTTTTTTCCATACATTTGAGATTAGTTGATAGATAGATGTTTGAGATAGTAATTTTTTTAAGCTATCTAATTGTATTATATTATAAGACGCAAAATTACAATTGTTCTACATGCTTTATGGGACACGAAATTCGGGATATACTTTTAAGAGTAGTAGTAGCTATATATATATATATATATCAAAAAACAAAATTATTTTATCCTTGTTTGTTGTCTGGTGGTGATGTTGAGGTACAAAATAGCAGAGCTTTCTTTCAAGATGATAGAAAGTCATATACAAATCTAAGAGGGGAGTTCCTTGTCTGAATCGCTAAAGGCGATACCCATTTTTGTTACGATGATTGTAAGCTTATTGTCCTACAATTGGTTTTGAAGCTGGATGAATTCAAGTTGTTGAGCCATGTTGTTTTGGACAATAGTTTGGGAAGTGATGGCTTTGATTAGCATCGTCTTCCTCTGCGAGTAGAGATCCATTGTACGAAGGTACTTTGTATCTCTTGTTCTAGAAGAGCCAGGATCTGTAATCCAAGACACCATCTCTGCGTCGACCTCAACATCTGGTGTTCTAGACCTTTCTTGTTTGACTTCTTCCTCTAGATTTTCCATGATTCGTCATTCCTCTGCAGGAGTGTGCTCATGGTAGAAGGTAGTGTTGGTAGTTGCATCTTGTTGGACCTGAGAAGGAGGAGGGTGGTCGCCTGGTTGATTGCTTCTGGTAGAACGTTGGCCACAAGGAGAATTCATTCTAATTGTACTATGAGGGTGGTGAGAGGGAAATGAGGAGATGACACTATAGCTCTCTACTAGAGGGAGCGATCGAAGACACTGGTCGAGTTATATGTGGGTATCGACGAAATTAAAGGAAATGAAAAAACTAGTTGCTCTTACCAGACTTTGTATACTTTTCAAACCCACATACTTGGGGATAGGCTTCCATAAACACTGTATCCTCCTTCCTATGTCCTGGAGGTCAAATTTCTGCATTGTTATTATTGTGGTGATGTCATTGAGGCCGTTGATGAGCCAAGCCATGATTTGAGACGTCGTCATCAAATTTTTGCAAGTACTCTCGTTTAAGGCAGATATCCAGATTGAACTGTGTCGTGAAGTTGGAATTGAAGAGGAGAGAATGTTCTTCATAAATGAGGCAAATAGAAATGAGGTCACTTAAAGGGTGAGAGTTGTGGGTGTCATGGAGCCTTCGGATCTCGAAGGTTCTAGACAGTTCCTATGGTTCACCTGAATCGGGGTGTTGGGGGATAGTATTGTTACAACATAATAGTGCACTTAATAAGGAGTTAGTTATTATAATTATGAAAATAAAGAGGATGACACAGTCAAAGTTAACCGCCCCATTTTGGATCTACCTATAAAAGAAGGTTTGTTTTTTGGAATGAATAGAAGTATTTAGCTCTGCATTATTTCTTCTATTTACATATCTGAGAAGCTAATATTGATAAAACCCCCTTCACCCCCCACATCATTAGAATCTCTCTTCTCCAACTATTAGGATGTTTTTACGGAACCCACCACTTTGCCACCTCTGTGACATATTGAGCATACCATCAACCTTGCACTTGGCTTGCCCTTCCTAATACCTAGCCCTATCATCTTACCCCTACCAAGACAATTGACATTGACAAACAAATTTAGACATTGTTGCAAGTAGGTAAGATTCACCCCAACTCCTCACCTTATGGGTTTCCTTCCTTTATTATCCCTAAGAAGGAAGCCCATGAATTACAACTACTCATTGAATATAGAGCTCTTAATGAGGTGACCATTGAGAATATATATCGATTTCCTTGTATCAACGATTTGATGAACCATTTATCGGGTGCTTGTTATTTTCCAGAGCTGGATTTAACTTCAAGATACCATCAAGTTAGAATGAAGGGAACTTGTGTGTGGAAGACAACACAAGACCAAGCTCGAGCATTATAAGTGGTTGGTTATGTTCTTTGGTCTCATCAACGACCTCACCACCTTTATGAGACTCACTAATGAGATGTTCTATCCACACCTTGGTAATTTTGACATTAGTTATGTGATTGATATATTGATTTTTAGCAAGATCCAAGATGACCATGTTATCCACCTTTGTCAAGATCAAGATATTTTCCATGCCAATCAACTATAGGTAAAATTAAAAAATTATGTGATTGCCTAGCACTTAGGTCTTTTTAATTTTTATAGAATGCATTCAACCAAACCTTTGTAATGTTAAGACCCTCCTAGACTAACCATTACCCCACACTATCACTGACCTTAAAAAATTTATGGGTAGTGTCAATTTTTGTCAGAAATTGAGTTTCTAGTTTTATAAGATGACACATCATTTCCATGTAGTCTCCAATCAATGTATTTTTTATTGGACCCCAAACATCAAAGCCACCTTTTAGCACCCTAAACATCTCTTGTGTTTTCGACCCATCTTCTATCTGCCTAACTTCCAACAACCCTTTGAGATAGAGTGTGATGCTTCAAATTACACTGTTGGGGTCATTCTTAAACAAGGAGGCCATCATGTCACATATCATTTGAAAGACTTATTAGTGGCCAAACTGAAGTGTAACATTTATGACAAGGAATTGTATGCATTGGTTTAGAGTTTAAAACACTAACGCCACCATTTTCTCTATAAATAAATTGTGCTCCACACAACTCACCATTTGTTGACCTCTCATTTCACAATATAAGCTTCAAAAAGAACATTACCTTAAATGTGCCACCTATATCCAACAATTCCATCTAGTGCACATATATAAGAATGGGTCACACAATTAGCTATATAACTCCCTTATCAATGACCAATTTCACCAATAATTTCAAAGCCATCATTTATGCATTTTTGTTTATAACCCCCAAAAACCTACTTTGAAATTTATATAATATGAAAAATTCATGAATAATATGCCTCATGCACCACAATATTCTTCAATGTTTTTTACTAGAACCATCAAAATAACACCAAACACTCAACTTATCTATTGGAGGATGAGCTAATATCCTAGTTTTCAAAACCTTTGAGACTCTTATGCTTCCAAAATTTTCCTACTTTGAAATGCACATTAAAAAATCGACAATAATCTTTCTTGAAATGTTTCATCATTTATGGCTAACTAAATGCCCCAAGAAAGCAATGTTTCATCATTTATGGCTAGCTAAATGCCCCAATAAACCGATAGGGTGAGATCTCTAAAGGCCTTGCATTCTCTTCGTTTTTGAATCAATTTTTCAAACACTCCTCTACTTTCCCCTTGCCATCCACCACTATACCCCATCAACGCATATTAGGTTAAACAAATATCACGAAACAAAGCAGTAATAAGTCATGAAATTAAAAATATTACACACGGGAATAGCTTCTAAATTTAAATTAATATAAAAAATTAAAAAAAGAGGAAGGCCATTGCTGGAGCTATGACACGTCTGGTTAAAAGTTGTTATGTCTCACAATATCATATTCTATCATGTCCACTGAGTTGTCAACCATCTTTACCAAGTGAAAAGTTCTCATGCCTCAGAACATCATATTCTATACAAGCTAGTTAAATTTAAATGGGCATGATATTCTATCCCAGGAAGTTTAAGTTTAAAGTGGCATACTATTTTATTTTTAAATAATTTTTTACATTTCAATTTTTTTGGTTTATTATTTTATATATGACCCATTTTTGAAAAATCTTTTATGGTGTATTATTATATGATTTTTGTCATATTATAATTTTCATTTTAATGGGTTTGTTATTATGTTGATGTAGAAATAGATTAAATAAAAATATTTGATTTTTCAAATATTTAATATAAATTCATACTAATTTAAATATTAAAAAATTAAGTATATATATGGTCTAATTCCAAATTAATTACATAATTTGATGTCCATTGAATTGGTAGTCATTTTTGCAAGCATAAGTAAATGATGGATTAATGAAGTTAGTGTAGTTAATACAATTCATATTTTTATGAAAGCAGAGGAATTGTATTCTTTGATGATGCATCATGACATTCAATATTTTGTGCCCATGTGACTCGATGCTTTTGTTGCATTAAGATTTCGAGAGAGGTAGACTTTGGAGGATAATAGTGCTACAACATAATAGTACATTTAATGAGTTATTTTTTGTTATTAAAATAGAGAGGACGACACTATCAAAGTTAACCACCCCATTTTGGATCTACCTATAAAAGAAGCCTATTTTTTAGTTAATAGAAATACTCAATGATGCACTATTTATTTTATTTACATATACGAGAAGTTAATCCCAGTCAAACCTCTTCACCCCCCACATCACTAGAATCTCTCCTCTCCAACTATAAGAATGCTTTTACTAAACCCACCACTTTGCCACCCCCGCGACGTATTGAGCATAGCATCGTCCTTGTGCCTAGCACCACCTTTTCTAATACCTAATCCTTCTCATCTTATCCCTACCAAGACAACTGAGATTGAAAACCAAATTTAGGCAATGTTTCAAGTAGGCAAAAGTTTTCCTAGCTCCTCACGTTGTAGATTGCTTGCCTTTATTATCCCTAAGAAGGAAATCCATGAATGATGGCTAGTCATTGACTATAGAGTTCTCAATAAGGTGACCGCCAAGAACATATACCAATTGCCTTGTGTCAAGGATTTGTTGGACCAGTTGTAGGGTGCTTTCTATTTTTCAAAGTTGGATCTAACTTCCGGATACCATCAAGTTAGAATGAAGGAAGTTGATGTGTGGAAGACAACACAAGACCATGTTTGGGCTTTATGAGTGGTTGGTTGTGCCCTTTGGTCTCATCAACACCCCTGCCACTTTTATGAGACTCATTGATGACCCGAGATGACCACATCCTCCACCTTTGTTAAGTGTAGGATATTTTGCATGCCAATCAGTTATAGGTAAAACTCAAAAAAATGTAATTGGATAACACTTTGTTTCTCACTTGGGGTTTTTAATCTTTGCAGAAGGCATTCAAATGGACCCCTGTAATGTCAAGACCCTCCTAAACTGGCCATTACCCCACACTATGACTGATCTTAAAACTTTTATGGGAAATGTCAATTTTTATCGGAAGTTGAGTTTCTAGTTTTCCAATCTGACATGTCCTCTCCATGTACTCTCCAATCAATGTCTTTTCGATTGGATCCCAGACACTGAATCCACCTTTCAACACCCTAGGCATCTCTTGTGTTATGTACCCATCCTTTGATTTCCTAACTTCCAACAACCCTTTTAGATAGAGTGTGATGTTTCGAATTACTCTATTGGGGCCATTCTCACATAGGGAGGCCATCATGTAACATATCGTTTAGAAGCCTCATCAATGACCAAACTGAAGTACAACATATATGAAAATGAATTGTATGCATTAGTTTAGAGTTGAAAACATTGGTGTCATTATTTACTCGATAAAAAAATTGTGCTCCACAAAGATCACCATCCATTGATCTTTCTCATTTCATAATCTAAGCTTAAGAAAGAGAATCACATTAAGTGTGCCACCTATATCCAACAGTTTCATCTAGTGCTCAAATACAAGAAGGGGTCACACAATCAAGGAGAAGATTTGTTGAGTCGTCCACTTACTCTATTCTTGCAACCTTTGGAGGTAAGAGTCTCCACTTTTGATGATTGGAAACAACAATAAGCCACATATCTAGTGTTTTGTCCGATTGTATATGCCATACAACACCCTATTGTAGTGAACTAGTTTCCATTTATGGATTACACACTCTGGAGGGTTGGGTGTACTGCTTGTAGCAGATTTGTGTACCTACTATTGATGTCCATTTACTATTGATCAGGGAAGGACATTTTTCGCTCTATGGCAGACACTTCGACATCCAAAAGACTCTCTTGCATTTGTAGAAAAGTTTCTATTGGCCTTATGGGTCCCAACAGATTAGTGAATTTGTGAGGCATTATGCCTCGTGCAACTAGAATAATATTACCAATTGTAAGCTTAGATTGTACCAACCACTTCCACTTCTCACACATCCTTGGGAGGATGTTTCTATGGATTTTATTTCAAGATCTCCACCAACCCCCTAGAAACATGCTTATGTTTTTGTTGTAGTGTGTTGTTTTTCAAAGATGGCCTTATTCATGCCCTGTAACAAAAGTGTTGCTACAAAAAAAACAACAAACTTGTATTTTCTCCATGTTTGGACATCTGTAGCCTTCCTTGCACTATCACTTCTAATATGGATTGTCACTTTATTAATCATTTTTGAAGATGCTTTGGAAAACATAGGAGTGCAATACACATTTTTCTATTGCTTCTATTCACAAACTGATCTAAGTGGATGTTGGTGGCCACCAACCTCTTTCGCTGACTCATCATGGTTCTCCATCTTCGTTGCTTTTTGTTATGATTTTCAGGTCCTAAACTTTTGGGGTTGTTTTAAGGCCCTAAACGATGTTTTTTGTCCATTAAGGGGCCTACCGCCACCATGGATCGCCTTAGCCCTGCCAATAATTTTACTTCTTAGTTAGATATTTCCAACGAGCTACTATGCATCTCAAATGGAGATTGTATGCAAAAATTGTGCCCCTAGAAAGTTGGTGTATCAACTAACCAATTCGGGGCCCGCAGACCTTTTGATGCTTCCCCTCCCAGGGTTAGGGATTTGGACCATTAGGGTTCTTTATTTATGTTAAAAGGTCATTATTTTGGCCTCTTGTAATATCTTTTTGTGAATGAGTGTAACCAACATCTCTTTCTCTTCAGAGATAAGCTACCACCATTCTAGCCAATTTGTGTTCTACCATATTCTACCATTTTATTCATTAATAAAAGTTGGGTTTCATTGTATTTATGTGTTCTCTGCTATGGTTTTGTTTTTATCTCATTTTGTTCTCAATATAATCTAGATCAATGGTATCCTAGTGGTCTTCTCCTTGTTATTTCTTAGTGCATTTCCTCGATGAGGTCAGGGTATAGAGAGTCGAGTCTTGAGCGAGTTTCACTTGGGGACGAATACTCTCAACGACCCAAGAAACCTACCATGGTGAATAAAAAGAGACATGATGGAGAAGGATATCCTTTCAAAATGTTTCTCGAGGAAGCCCTCACACGACAACATAACAAGATGATGGACAAATTCTCCCAGATCCTTCAATGACTGTCGACGAAAAACAATGCACCTTCAATAAGAAACCATTTTGGAAGTGTGACACCCTTCAAGGTACAAGTTAACTTTGATATCCCTTATTTGAGGTCGAATCTAACAAAAACCATCTATCAATATCTCACAATTTTCCCAACCACACAACAATCCTATTTTACCAGCTCTCTTCCCCTTTAGCCCGCACAACCCAAATAAATGAACCCCTTTCTTTGCAATGTAGTCGCTCAGGTTATTCCACTTATTTTCCAGGGCTCCAATGCTACTGGTAAGGAAATCTCAATTCGAGAAACTCCAAGGAATCTCAGCTATGGACAATTCTCTCTCAATTTCCATCATTCTCATGCACATAGGCATCCATTCCTTTCTGGAATAATTAACAGTTACATATAACCAACAAGAAATTACTCTTCTCTCCCCATAATTCATTTCCCATGCCAAGAAGAAGAATGAATGAGGAACATAAATGAATTACTAACAATGAACAAGGAACCCCCAAACAACCCAAAAGAGGGGTTTATGTAATTACATGCAATAAAGCACCACATGGAATTTCCCCAAGAAACTCACGTAACCACTTTTCCCAACGCAAACCAAGATAGGTAATTAAAAATATAATAAAATATTTAGACCCTTTATCCCCCTCTCTCATGGAATCATAGCCCCCTATCTTTGTCTTTGTTCGTCTTGCAGCCAGCGATGCATTTAATTAATATATTCAAAGTATTACATTTCTTGGCTCTCCGACCTTTCAATTTTTACAGGCATTCTGGCCTAAACATTTGGCTCACCAGCATAAGTATCATATGTACAAAATATATTATTAATTTAGGGACTCAAAGCCGGGGTATTACATCTAGTTGGGATATACGAAGGACAACATACGATCCAAGGTATGCTATCTCTACCATTCTTTAGGTTAATTATGAATCCATCTGCTTGAGTCTAGGAAATCCATAGGAATCTACTGTTCTTTCTATATAGGATCAATAGGCAAATCCTAGGGATATTTTTTTGTTCATTCAATGAGATCCCTATGAGATTCATCCCATAACAAAATTGGTGACCATACTGGGCAGATCCTTTGTTTTTTTTTCCTTGGCTCTCTTAAAGAGTTTTTCCTCT
>SNQJ01S0081950.1:31519-48382 GCA_010110895.2 Picea sitchensis
AAAAAAAAAAAACTTTCAGATCAGTGTTTGGAAAGCAAAGTTATCGTTGATTTAAAATCAACTATTTTGCATATTTTCCGTGACAGTCGCGTGGACTGTTTGGATAAAATATTTTTATAGAGAATTCAGATTACAGCCAGACCAAATCCATTATAAATATGATTTTCAGGGATTTCTTTTGATATATTATATCATATGTGTTTGGTAAATACAGAGTACAATATAGTCCCTGCAAATTTCCACTCCCAAATTCTAGATCTCCATTAGATTTTTTTTAAAGTTTTGGGTGTGATCTTGGTAGAGACATTGGAGTGGGATGATATAGCATCATTTCCGATTTCCTACAACCCCTTTTCTTGATGTTTTTTTTGGTTTTCCTTTTGCATTTGTATTCTTTCTTAAATCATGAATCTTTTTACATTATAATTGGAAAAAATAACAAAAAAGACAAAAAAAAATTGCATGCTTCCACTTCTTTTGAAGCATCAGTGAAAAGAGTGTATTAGTTTCATTGTTTGGTTTCAAATTCGTTTTAGATATGAATCATTTGTTGGTTTCTTAGTGTGTGAGGTTTCATTTTCAAAAGTTGCAAAGAAAAGGATAAAGTCTCTTTCTCTCCCATAGCTAGAGTTCATTGAATTGGAAATTTTGCATTATCATATTTGCATTGTTTGGTTGGGTCAAGAATCATAAAATCACCAAAAGTTTCATCTGCTTCCCTTAGACTTAAGAAACATCCATTAAAAAATAACTTTGTAATCCAAAATTCATTAGACACCTTTATTTTATAGCAAACCAACATTAGATAGGTTTAAGGCCTTGGAATAGGATTGGAGAGTAAACTCTCCAAGGCCACATAAACGAAAATTAAGAGTCATTAAATAGTGATAAATCCATTCTTGCAACCAATGTGTCAGGAGCCTCCTTTAACACATGAGTTAAGCACGAGGTCGCATTGAGGAAAGTAGGGAGATTACCCCTCTTTGCTTGTTTTGGTGTTTGTAGTGTCGCTTCGGTTGCTACGTATATGGGGGTTTCATTAGTTAACACCTTCAGAGCTTCGAGCTTATTTACCCTACCCTTACATGTTGTTGGACCTATGATTGTTTGTCCGATCATTGATTGTGAGGTGGTAGACTAAATAACCTTTCCTAGGTAGCCACATAGGTGAATGTAGGTGGGACATGTTTGTAGTACTCGGGGTGATGGTCATTCACAGTCTTAATTCCCCTGGAAGGTGCCTACCTTAATAAAGGGTGCTTGGACTGGTCAGGGTTGTTTCGTGTAGACCATCGTAACTGATCCTCATACCTTTTCTAGCCAATATTTTGGGGATTTCATCTCCTCCATAAGGTTGGTTTTAGAAAGGCCACTGAGCCAATTGGTTTTCTTGATGTTAGCTTAGATTGAGTAGGGGTGTTCTCTTTCAGTGTGATTCTAGGTCAGCCTTAGGTTGAATTTTGTTTGGATTTGCTTACATTAACCATGGATGAATCATCACATTGGTCCCATTGACTACGAGGAATGGATCCCATCATAGAGTTGCAACCACCTCTAAAGCAACGTGAGATAGGTGACAAGGAATTTGGAGGGACTCAACTTTGGTTTAATGAGACTGGTTTCATCGAAGTAGAAGTGGTAGACAAAATTCCTCCACCAAATTTTAATCCTCCTTTGACCGAGCCAGATGCACCCGTACTTGTCTAAGTAAGGGAAATTTTTAGTGAGCCTTTTTATTTGTTTAGCACTCATCCCATCATGTCAGGACCAATTCTTTCATCTAGTGTAGTTGAGCATATGACCCCATCATCAAGTGGGACTTGGGGAAGTCACCTTGGGGGAATCCACATGATGTCCATGTTACCACCCCTTAGATCCATTGGACCTACGTCATCCATGTCTTTCTCTACATGTCCCTCAATATGGGGGACACTGTTAGTGTCATCATTTCCATCTGTTAGTATACTTAGCGATCCTATGTCCATCCCATTTATTATGATGCCAACCTATAAATAATTTTCCAGTGGGGGGACGAGCCTTGCTTTTAGCATGGGGAGTGGAATCCTATCTAGCTTCTCCTATCGTATGAACAACCCAACATCATCAAGTGTGGGTGTACCTTTTGGGTGGAGTATTCCTAGTGGCTTCAGAACTGTACCTAGTCAAGTTGGGGGTAGTAGTATGTCTGAAGGTTTCAATTTCCCTTGGGTCAACACACCCTTCCCTGGGGGGAAACGTCTCATAATGGGGAGGATTTCCCTTTATCAACACATTTGTTTCTAGGGGTTTCTTCCATGGGACTCATTTTGGGAACATTTTTCCTTAAGGGTCTACACCTATCCCTAGGGGCACTCCCCTCACGGGCATATCTAGTTTGGGAAGTAACCATGCTCCTATAAGTGCCATCATTCTTAGGGGCACTCACTCTTCATGAGCACCACAACCTTCTGGTAGTACAAATATAGGGGGATTGCAAGGTCCATCTGGGACAATAGAGACTTCACCTCCCTCCCAGTATTCATTTTCTCACATGTCATTTCCTTTCCTCACAATGTTAGACTTGATTGATTTTTCGTGATTAACAAATGACCCTATAGCCCATAAATCATCATGGTCATCCATACCTTCCAAGATTCCATATGATATTCCTAAGTTAAACCGAAAGCCAGGAGAGGACCCCTCCACACACATCATGACATACCACTTATGGTGCTCATCCAACTCGATGATGGATGATAGTGTGATGCTACATATTTTCCAGAGATCCCTCACTGGAGCTGCCACCAAATGGTACATTGAGTTGCAAAGTGGCTCCTTTAAAAGATTCAACAACTTGGAAATAACATTCCTTACACATTACCAACTTTCCATTAGGTACGAGATAGGAACAAAGATCTTAACATTACTGTGTCAAGATACCGCCACCCACATTTCTGATCATATTCATGAGTGGTGAAAAAGACGTCGGATGATTAAGACCTAAATTCCAGATAATCTCTTGATGGAGTGGTTCACAAAGTCCCTCCTACCACCCATTTCCTGTGATATAGCTATGGTCAGGGCAGCCACCGAGGAGCAGACCATTTTGCATGCCCAACACTTAGATTTTATTTATTCGTAGTTGGGTATACTTTATGACATCATCCCAAATGCTCCTAGGTCATCGATAGTTCCAAGGAAGCCAAACCCAAGACCCCATGTTGATGGTGTGGTTGAATCTGTTTGCTATGCCTTTGCCAACTAGTTAGATGATCAAATGGGTCAAATGTCACTTTCATCACACCCTTCATCTTTTGGCACTAGTGCTCAAACTATTGCAGTCCCTACTTAGATATCCAAGGTGAATTCAGTGCATTCCAAACAATGGAAGAATCCTCAATAACTTGGAGGAAAGAAGAAAAGGAACAAGAAAAATAATTCCAATACTGAGAAAGGGACTTCTCCCACCCATAACACACATAAAGGAGGAACTAAAGAGAAGAAGAATAGTCAGTTTCCTTGCACAATTTTTGGGGAGGACCACTCTACTCATAAATTCCTATAAAAGGATGAAATTTATCGTTATTTAGCACAACAAAATCCCCCCTAGTAGCCTATTGTCTTAACTCATCCATTCCCTCCTTAACCTCAACATATGGTTGCTACAAATCATGTCCCTCCGCAAGGGGTTGGGCATGGCAGGTACCCCTCATCACAAGGGGTCTTCCTTGAATGTTTTCATTTTCATGTGTGATCAAATGGTCAATTTGCAAATGCAAGCCAAGAACTATGACATTCTCGAGCCTTCCCATGTTGCGGCAGAAGCAACATCTTCTTCCTAGCCTAATGGCCCTCTTCAGATTGAGAAGCCATCATTTAACGCACTGCTTCACCCCTCGAAGGTCATTCTTCAATGCATGACACATAATCCAATACAGAGGCTGCCCACAACTACAATATTGTGGAAGACTTGGCCCAAGCACCATGTTCCATGTCTTCCCTCTAAGTTCTCCAAATATTCCCAACGCAATGGAAATCTTTGTTGTATGCCATAGTCAGGTTTGATCCCTCGAAGTCAAGTTTGATAACCTTTGAGACTAACCAGGTTACTCATAGGCTCTCCCATCAGGTCACCTTTCATATCATAATGCAATCATTTGATAAAAACATCCATCGAACTGTGATTGATGAGGGAGACTCGACTTGCATTATGTCTATGTCTTGTTGGAAATCCCTTGGCTCTGCGAAGCTTGATACATCTGCTACACTGTTGAAAGCATTCAATGGAAACATGTTCTTGCCTCATGGAATAATCACCACCTTACCTATTAAGTTAGGTGGTAATACTGTCTCTGTTGTTGTGGAGGTTTTTGACACACAACATGAGTATAATTTGCTACTCAGGCGTACTTGGTTCTTTGAGATGACTGCAGTTGCCTCATCAGTATTTAGGGTCTTATGCTTCCCTCACTAAGGGAAAATAGTGACAATAGATCAAATTTCATTCTATACCCCAAACCTTGGACCCAATGTGGGGTCTAATGTACCCTTTGTCGGTGATACCCAATAGTTCTACACGAGCGTTGGTGCGGGGATGTTCAAAGATATTTTGTTTATGGGAATTTTTCCCCTTCTCCCACCATTTTCCAATGCAAACATCACTCCTATCAACATTATTTCATCATTTACCAATGGATCCCTCACGTTTGTTGATCCTTGGGTGGTACCTTGTCCCAAGGACATTGAATCATATGGAGTTTCCATACTTCCCACCACTATAGATATTTTTGATCCAACAATCCCATAAGCATTTGTTGATACTAGTCAACACCTCCATCCTCATATGGAGTGCAATCAACATACTCCACTTAAACGTGTTGTTGACTCTATGTGTTCACATGATTTACTAGATACTTAGTTTCCTTCAAATGAGGCCATCTTGGAATTCATGGCTTCCATAGATAGGCCCGGGGAAATATGAACATCATTGAGAATCCATCCTCCCTAATTTGGAACCGATGAGATTTAGCATGATGAGTTGTGACTTGAGACCGAGGGAATTTTCTTGGGCATCCAGTAGACCTCCCAGTCTTGAACCTTTTCCACCTCGATTATATTTTTCAGAACTTGCCGCCGAATTCTCTATTTCCCCTTCCCTCGAAGATTCACATTTTGTACTTCCTTCATGTCTTGATGGAGCCCATCAAGGAGCTTCCCTAGCTCGAGAGACTAATCACAATGATTATCTTCGTATATGAAAATTTGATCCTGTGTGGCATGGTCCCAACATGGTGCACCATATGATGTTGACAATGGCTCATAAGTTCATTGGTGATGAAAAACGTCCTTCATCGGATCCTAGAAATGATTATGTATATGCTATGAATGTTGTGGTTTCTACGCTCTTTTGAGTGATGCATTTTTCTAAAAAAGGAAGCATTGTCACCATAGATCAACTTTCATATGATAATCACCATCCTTATTCACCAGTAGACCATGCTACCCCATTCCATGTTCCTAGTATTCGGGTGACACTATCGCGCCATGGGTGAATTATGTGGAATCATATCCTAAGTGTTCAACTGCTTTTGAGAATGAGCCTTTACGCTCATTTTTTTCTTCCTAAGACATGGTCTCGACAATTGATCAGGGGATCCCGTCGGTATCTATTAGAAACTCCATTCTAATATGGAATATGATCATCCTACTCTACCCATATGGGTTGTTGACCATCTTGGAGGTCATGGGTTCAATCTATAAGCTAGAGGAAGATGTGATGCATCGATCATAAATGATTCATTATTTGGAACAAATGAGGGTTAAAACGATGAGTTTTGATTTAGGACAAGGGGAATTTTTTGGACCATCCATTGAAATGCCACATATTGACCATTTTGAGCGTCATATATCTTTTTTCAGAACTTACCGCCAATTTTTCTCTCTTAATAAAAAAAAAGATCAATGTTTTATACCTTATTTGTGTCTTGATGGGCATCATCAAGGAGCTGCAATATCTTTTGAAACTACTCCCAATGAGTGTCTTTGTATGCAGAGATTTGATTATGTGTGGCATGGCCTTGACATTGTGTGCCACATAGTTCCAACAAAAACCCATGAGTTCATAAGTGATAATAAGGATCCTTGGCCCGAGCCTAGCACTGGGCTCTATTTTGCATAAGCCATTTGGTGCATAATGCTTCGTATCATGTTGTATTTTAAAAAAAATTGTTTGTAAAGTTTTGGACACAAGTTATTATCAAAGGTTTTTATTGGACTTATTAACTTTTGGACTAGTGTTGTTGATCAAGATTTTGGAGACATTTTATTTAACACTTTTTGGAAACATCCATTGAAATTGAGGTATGTGTTTCAAACCAACATATAGAGATATATTTTTCCCTACAACACCATATTGCATTATTAACCATCCATTATGTCATAAAAAATCCTTAGGTTCGATCCCATCATGTTGTGACAATTAGCCATTCTCTTTTTATACATTGCAACTTTCACGGTAATGCCTACCCTCCATGGGTGCCCTAGTTAGAACCCTGATTTCCATCTAGATCCCATGCTTTGACTACTTGTAGGCCTGGGAACCCTCCTATAGACCTGCCATAACTCAAAATATATCCTTATTTCTCTTTCTTCACATCTATTCTGGCCATATCTTGAGGAGGTTCCCATATTTTTATGTCCCTTTACGGTTTCACAAGCATTTATTGCATATGTCTTGGTGCCTATTGTTGTATTATTGTTTAATTTATTATCTCTTACCGCCATTTATAGCTACACTTGACCTATGGTCATCTACATTCGCTTACCTCCATTTTGTGACCACTATACCTATGGAGAGAATCACTGCTATGAGTGGACCTCACTTGCCAATACCCTATTGCAGTCATTATTCATAGGTTGATTCCATGCACTTGGACCTTCAATGCATGTTGTTCAGTCACTCAGTCTCTCCATATGAGATTAATTTTAACTCTTCTCTGTGCTTGTTAAAACATGAAAAAGACACCTAACAAGTGTATTTTTACCTCTTTTTTGGACCTGTAAAAATTCAATGAAAAAGACACTATCAAGCACACTTTTATGTCTCTTTCACTCTTGTAAAAATATGAAGGAAGCACTAAAAAAAGAAAAATTTTAAAAAAGTGAAGGGGGTTTTACCATTAATATGCATTATCAAAAAATTCCAGCCTTCAGTTATGTCTCCCTTGAACATAGCACCTATTTGTGTCACTCTCTTACAATTGGTTTATGGATTTCCTAAGAGTTGTACCATCAATATGTCATATACTCCTATGTTTGGTTAATTTTCCAGTACTTATGGAGAGTGCTTCAAATGCCTCATGCATTGTCGCATTGTGTCATCGGTGCTCTCGAGTTTATGCTGCCAGTTCATCATTGTGTCATGCTATATGTTCAATGGAAGTTTAGCTTGAGTCGACCATTTGTTTTCTTATTGACCATCCAAGTTAGCCATCCTTGTGTCATTTGTACTTAATGATTCCATATTTTCACATCATGTCTTGTTGTATGTTTCATGTCGATTGATGGGCGATACATTAAGGCCTTCCTTCCATGGATATCTTCTTGTTGAATTCATCACATCATCTAGAAAATGGATCTAGAATCCAGCTAGTACCTTGAAACTTGCAGTCCTCAGTGACAGGATTCCTTGCAATTGATAGTGGGTTTACCTCATTGAATTCTGATTTATTGATTCTACAAGTGTTCAACATCAGATCCTCTATTCAAAATTTCAATATTGTAATAGGTACCTTAGGTTCCATTTACATCACTAATGGGGCCCCTCACGTCTATTAATGATATACTTCAATGATCAATAATCAAACGAATTCTACCATGCTCGACACCATCTCATTTATTTACATGATATAGAATTGTACCATTAGGTTTGGGATGAAGAAATTGTCCTAGGGAGCACATCATTCATTCCTATTACCCCTCCCGAGTTGTGATGGCATATATCACTTATGTAGAAGTAATTTTAAGACTATGGAATAAGTATCATTGGAGCTCAATGTCTTCCTGACTTTCACTATGACATAGATCCCCGTTGTATTTTCTCGTGGCTATGATCCATTTTGACATGGATCCACCATGTATATTTTGTGGCCTTGATATTGTATTTCAATGTATTATGTTGGCAAACATTCTTTATTCCTATTTTGAGCATGGGTATGCCTACCTTGAGGATGACCTATATATGTTTGGATGATGTTTGGTTGTAGGTACTCATTGGTTCCTCAATATTTAGTTATTTCCTTACATCATCTCATATTTAGAATTATTGTAATATGTTTTGACCATTCGTTCCTCTGTTGACCTGACACATTAATGACATCTATTACAATTATATTTTCCACCCTATAGGAACATAGATGACCTTTTCAAGAGGGGTACTAGAGTATGTATGAACATGTACCTAATACATCATTTTATCTATGTTCTATATTCCGTGTATGAGGGTGCACTTGATACTCACTTGGTCCAAGATATTCTCCCCTGGATGGGAATATTCTTCCCCTAGACAAAGGCACACCTTTTCTTGAGTCATGTTTTAGTTACAATAAGTGAGGTCTAGTATTGCATGCATACATTGGAGTTATCACCCAATCTTGCATGCCCACATTGGAATCATCAACAAGAGTGCATGCATTCCTTGGAATCATCACCAAGAGTGTGCCCACCTTGAAATAATCAATAAGAGCACATGCCTTCCTTGGAATCATCACCATGAGTGCACCCACCTTGGAATCATCAACAAAAGCACATGCCTTCCTTGGAATCATCACCAAGAGGGCGCCTCATATGTGGATAAGGTTAGGAGGGTGAATTCATGTTGCATGGATAATAATAATTCACTCTACTTGAAAATATCTAGTCAACTATGGATTGAATGGCCAATTAACCAAGACTAGGTGACAAATGATTAGTGTTGCAACTGATGCATGTCCTAAGTAAGCTATAGAAGCTCAAATATGGCACATTATCTCATGATATGGAGGAAATATTAGGTGGAGTATTTATTCATAGAGGTTTTCTTCGAGAAGGGAAGGAAAAATTAAGAGAAAATTTACGTTGTTGGAATTCCAAGAGAGTGAGGGTCAAGGAAGAGCTGAAGAAAGGGCCAAAGAGGATTGCAAAGTTGGACTCAAGGTAATCAAACCATTGTTGTAAGGTTCTTAATTTTTTAATATAGATCAATAATACTTTCCCCCTTCCATGTTTTGTCCATTCAATTACATGTTGGTGTTTTTATTCTTTACTTAAGTAAGATAAAATAGACTTGAATTTATTTAAGTGTCTTTAATTCTTGAAAGGTTTGAGTCGGGTATTACTTGTCGTCTATGTGCAGAAAGAGGATGTAAGAGCTGAAGCCAAATCTTCGGAGCTATGCCAACCAAGAATACTCAAGGAAAACTATTAGAACTAGGTACTTATCTTTCTTTCATAGCATAAAGAACACTTGAATCTCGTAGATCTAGGAAACATAGTATTTAATTCTATTTGCAATTTGTCTTGGATCAAGGGCGAATCTAAGGTAGAACCCACCTATCCACAGGAGGGATAAATCCATAAAAACTAAGCCTCAAAACCATTATACTAAGGATTACACAAGTAGTGGGTGAAAAAATACCCCACTTCGAATCATATGCACTAATGCACTATGGCATAGAGTGTCTTGGGCCCATAAAATTTGTTGGCTCTATAGGTCTTCTTGTCAACATGAAGGCCCAACTCATAGGTTGTAGACTTGGGAGGATGAAAAAATTTGGATATAGGATTATAATTTGTGATTTCTTCTTGATGACTCACCCTTGCATATCCATACCACTTATCAGGATGAGAGATCCCAAAATGACTAGATGGATGGATCTATGTATAGGATAGGGGGAGGATAGGTCATTAATTCCCTCTCAGTTGAGTTTTTTAAATTGGTGTTTCAAGTATCTAATCTAATTTGATGACTTCTTATACATAAGGACTGAATTTCACAAGGACCTTGATCTATAATTCCCCCCCCTAGAGCCCAATGGGGTGCCATCACTAAGAACCTAATTTTGGGAATGTTATATTCTTTGTAGTAGAAGAAAAGTCTAATTGACTAGCTAGTTGAGGTGGATTTACTAGGTGTTTTATCGATTGGGTGGTTAATTCAAGTTGATGGTCAATCAAAGTTCAACGAGTAGCCAACATCTATACTACTAGAGGTCAAATGAAGGTTGATTTGTATCCGACTAGAGGTTGAAAGGAAAATTGGTTGGAGGTCGATTGGATGGTCGATTGGTAGCCAATTGGTGGTCGACCGTATGTCATTGCATCATAGAAAGATAGTATGATGATGATTGTGTCTTAGGTGTGGACCAAGGTTAGTAATGTAACTCTTTATTCTATGAATGAATAAGACAACAAGAGAGCAAGACTCACTCAAGGAATGTTGTTTTTCCCAGTTAATGGTTTTCAGTGTAAAACCTCTGTGTATTGTTTGTTTTCCATTCTTACTTTCTATATATTTATTTCTTCTCTCTCCTGTATGGTTTAGTGTTTTACCCTACATTTCGTATCAAAGTGTGTTTTTTTCCTCTACTTCATTTGGATCCAAAGCAAGGTTGTGTAGATCTTGGTTTTGTGCCAAACCTAGGTCTAGTGGGAGTTGTAAGGAAAAGATTTGTTCTTGAAATAATGGAAGGAATTTTGAGGATTAAGTTTGAAAATTTTAATGGCCATAATTTTTAGTTGTGGAAGCTTAAAATGGAATATATTATTGTAGATAAAGAACAATGGGTATTTGTGGATACCAAGAAAATCCTGATAGGGATGCCAAAGGAATATTGGGATACAATCAACATGAAGGACAAGAGTTTGATTCTACTTTTTCTTGTAGATTTAATATTGTTGAATATCTCAAGTGAAGATACTGCAAAGAAACTGTGGGACAAGTTGGGGAACTTGCACCAGTCAAAATCTATGGTAAACAAGTTGTTTCTTTAGAAGAAATTGTATCCTCTGAGGATGAGTGATGGAATCTCGGTCACAAATCACCTTAATACATTCAATATTTTGATAAGTTAGTTATTATTAGTGGATATAAAGATCAGTAAGGAGGAGAAATGTATCACTTTGTTGTGTTCTTTTCCATACTCATGGCATAGCCTAGTCTTGGCTATTGGAAGTAACTTGGCCACATTAATGCTTGAAGATGTGATTTCATGTCTACTATCAGAGGAAATGAGGCGGAAGAACATGGAAGGATCAACTAAGGATGCCAGGATAGTGAGAGGTCGACTGATCGATAGAGATAAAGGTAAATTATCTAGTCGAAAGTACAAGTCAAAGGGTAAATCAAAATCCCATGTTCAAAAGGGATTTTGGAATTAATACAAAGTGATGTGTGTGGGCTTGTACTAGTTCCATCACTAGGAGGATATATGTATTATGTCACCTTCATAGATCATTTATCTAGGAAGACATGGTTGTATTTCCTAAGGAATAAATCTGAGTTTTTTGGTAAGTTCAAAGAGTTTAAATATCTTTTGGAAAACTAGATAGGTAAGAAGATCAAGGTGATGAGAACTGACAATAGAGTTGAATTTTGTGTTAAGGAGTTTGAATAGTTATGCAAGCAATGTGTCATAGCATTCCTAAATACCACTACTCTACCCCTCACTAAAATGGAGTTGTTGAAAGGATGAACATAATGTTGATGGAAAGGGAAAGGAACATGCTCGGTGGTGTTGGACTAGCACAATAATTCCTGGCATAGGCAGTCAATACTGCTCGTTATCTAGTGAATAGATCTCCTTCATCAGTGTTGGTCAACATGACTCCAGATGAGGTATGGTTTGGTAACAATCCCTCTCTTTCACATCTCATATTTTTTGGCTATGATGCATTTGTGCATGTTCCTAAGGAAAAGAGGAACAAGTTGGACAATAAGGTAGTCAAATGTATTTTCATCGGTTACAAGGATGGAATGAAAGGATATAAGTTGTGAGATCTTGTGATAAGGAAAAAAAATTATAGTCAAGATATGGTCTTCAGGGAAGTCGGGGGTACTTCCATGACTAGAGGAGCTCAAACAGAGAAAGAATCAGAGAAACAAGTGTTTGAGTTGTGGAACGATGATCATGATTCATGCGAGTTGACAGAATCAAATGAAGAGGTGGAATTGTAGACTCCAGTTGCAAGGAGGTCTAGACAATTAAGGAAACCAAATGAAAGGTATATTCCACTTGATTTCCATTCTACATTTCTATTATCTTCCACTGATGATGATCCCAACTTGGTCAGGGAGGCATTCGACTTGACAAAGGGTAAACTCCAGAAGGAGTCCATGGTTGAAGAAATAGAACCTATACACAAGAACGAGACATGGGATTGGTTCAAACTAGCTAATGGAAAGAAACTTGTCGATATCAAGTGGGTGTTCAAGAAGAAGTTGAATATAACAAGTTAGGTTGAGAATTTCAAAGCTCAACTGGTAGTGAAAGGTTATTCCAAAGTCAAGGGAATCAAATTTGGTGATATTTTCTCTCCTATTGCAAAATTAACTTCCATTATATTACTAATGTCTCTAGTTGTAGAATTTGATCTTGAGATAGAGCAATTGGATGTGAAGACAACGTTTCTACATGGGGACCTTGAAGAAGAAATCTACATGAAACAACTTGAAGGGTTTGCAGTAAAGGGAAAGAAAAAGTTGGTGTGCAAGTTGAAGAGATACCTTTATGGTCTAAAGAAATCACCAAGGATGTGGTACCAAAATTTAGACACGTACATCCTTATTTTGGGATTTGTGTGAAGAAACTATGTTTATTCCAAAGAAGAAGGCACTCATTTTTATTTATGTAGCTTTGTAGTTTGATGACATGTTGTTAGTTGGAAACAAAACAAATTTTATAAAGGAGGTGAATATTGAGCTTTCCTCCAAGTTCAACATGAAGGATCTTGGTGTTGCTAGCTTCATTCTAGGAATGGAGATTAAGAGAGATAGGGAAATTAGAAAAAAATGGTTAAACCAGAGAAAGTACCTTGAAACTATCTTAAAACGTTTCAACATGTAGGAGTGAAAACCAATCAAGGTACCTATTCTTGTGGGAATAAAAATAATTTTTGAACAATTTCCAAAGACACATGAAGAAATATAGGAGATGTCATGTGTTTTCTATGATAATGTTGTTGGTAGTATGATGTATGAAATTTTCTGTACTCGACCAAATATTTCCCATGCAATGGGAGTATTGAGTAGGTACATGTCAACACTTGGGAAATAGCATTGGACTACTGTCAAGAGAGTGTTCAGGTACTTGTGTGGCACAATAGAGTATGAAATATGTTACCAAGGGAAACCTGAAGCCCAAAGTGAAGTAAATGTACATGGATTTTTCGACTCTCACTAGGTTGGTGATCTTGATCGATGAAGGTCAACCAATGGATATGTGTTCATATTGTTCGGTGGATCAATTAGTTGGATGAGTAAGATACATGCAGTTGTATCCTTGTTGACAACAGACGATGAATACATGGCAGCCAACTATGCAAGCAAAGAAGAAATTTGGTTACATCAATTGTGTTCAGGGTTTGGGTTTGAACAACAATCCATGAGGATAAATTGCAGCAATAAAAGTGCAATTTTGTTGGAAAAGAACCCAAATTACCATTCCAGGACAAAGCATATTGATTAACAATACCATTTGATAAGAGACATGGTGGAAATCAAGAAGGTGTTGCTGGAAAAGGTTGTAACTTTGGAAAACATTACAGACTCTTTGACCAAGTCTGTGAATGTAATGAAGTTCTCTTGGTGTAGAGAGGAAAAGGAAATTACTGACCAAGGTCGGTGAGAGAAATTTTTGATTCTCCTATTTATACAAATAATACAACAAGTGGGATAATGTTGGGAATGTTATATTCTTTGCAGTAGAAGAATAGTCTAACCCACTGGCTAGTCGAGGTGGATTGGATAGGTGATTGATTGAATGGACGACTAAGTCAATTAGATGGTCCACTGGAATCCAATGGTTGACCAAAGGTCTACTGGTAGTCGAAAGGTATCCGACTGGAGGGGAATTTGTACAATTCAAAATATCTCGTAAACAAGTTATTTCTTCAGAAGAAATTGTATCTTCTAAGGATGAGTGATGGGAGCGCGATCACAAAGTAGGTGAATGCATTCAATATTGTGATAATCCAGTTATTGTCTGTGGATATAAAGATCAAAAAGAGAAGAAATGTATCACTTTGTTTTGTTCTTCCTTAGACTCATGGCATAACCTAGTCTTGGCTATTGGAAGTAACTTGACCACATTAACGCTTGAAGATGTGTTTTCATCTCTATTGTAAGAGGAAATGAGAAAAAATAACATGGAAGGATCGACCAAGGATTCCTTTATAGTGAGAGGTCAACCGATCGACAGAGATAAAGGTAAATTCTTTGTTCAAAATTCTAAGTCAAAGGGTATATCAAAAAACCTCGTCCAGTCTACCAGAAAATGATGGAAGTGTGGTAAAGATGGGCATTACATAAGAAACTGAATGTTGAAATAAGCGACTGAGAAAAGTAAAGGATCTGATGAGAAGCAATTGCCTGATAAAAATACTTCTCTAGATAGAGGACAAGATGTGTATCTAGCGTCGATGAGTAAACAATGATATCATGATGTTTGGTTGATCATCTTAGGTGCATATTTTCATATGACACCTCATAAAGAATGGTTATGTGAATATGAAAAGAATGAAGGAGGATGTGTGTACTTGGGAGACTATTCAACAACCAAGATTGTTGGACGAGGTAGAGTCTGACTACCATTGAAATATGGGAGGAGGAGAATCCTTCCAGGTGCGTTACATATTCTAGGTTTTAAAATAAATGTTATATATATCAATACAATCAGTGATGCAGGTGTGCACACTATATTTGACAAGGATTCATGAAAATGGTCAAGGGAGCGATGGTATTGATGAGAGGGGTTTGGAAAAGAACCCTATACAAGTTGTTAGGGAGTGTCAACTTGACCGGATGCAACAACATAGTTGTTCTTGAGGTCAAATCGACTGGGATCGACTCAAATTTGTTCGACTTGATTATGTTTGACTCGACTGTGTTCAACTCAACTATGTTTGACTCGACTATGTTTGAATCGAGTATGTTCGACTCGAATATTCCTAATATAGTTGACATAACCATGTTATGGCATCAAAGGATGAGGTGCATTGGGGAAAAGGAATTTCAAACTACACAGAAAAAAGGTATGGTTGAAGGTTTCCCTAATTGTTCTTTGGATGTTAATTTTTGTGAACATTGCATCTATGGAAAATAGAATCGTGAAATATTCCCATCTGGAGCTACAAGGGAAAATAGATTCTGGAATTGATACATAGTGATGTGTTTGGGCCTATATTAGTTCCATCACTAGGAGGATATTTGTATTATGTCACCTTCATTGATGATTTATCTAGGAAGAAATGGGTGTATTTCCTAATGAATAAATATGAGGTTTTTGGTAAGTTCAAAGAGTTTAAATATCTTGTGGAAAACTAGATAGATAAGAAGATCAAGGTGTTGATAACTAACAAAAGAGGTGAATTATGTGTTAAGGAGTTTGAATATTTCTTTAAGAAATGTGGCATAGCATGCCAAAATACCACTCCCTATACCCCTCAACAAAATGGAGTTGCTGAAAGGATGAACATAATGTTGATGGAAAAGGAAAGGAGCATGCTCAGTGGTGTTGGACTAGCTCAATAATTCAAGGTAGAAGCAGTCGATACTGCCTGTTATCTCGTAACTAGATATCCTTCATTAGTGTTGATTGAAACGACTCCACACGAGGTATGGTTTGGTAAGAAGCCTTCTCTTTCACATCTCATAGTTTTTGGCTATGATGCATTTTTGCATGTTCCCAAGAAAAGAGGAACAAGTTGGACAATAAGGTAGTCAAATGTATTTTCATCGGTTACAAGGATGGAATGAAAGGATATAAGTTGTGGGATATGGTGATAAGGAAAACAAATTATAGTCAAGATGTGGTATTCAAGGATGTTAGGGGTACTTCCACGACTAGAAGAGATCAAATGGAGAAAGAACTAGAGAAACTGGTGTTTGAGTTGTGGAATGATGATCACGATTCAAGTTAGTCGACTCAATTAAACGAAGAGGTGGAGCTATATACTCCAACTGCAATGATGTCTCGATGAGTAAGGAAATTAGCTAAAAGGTATAGTCCACTTGATTTCCATTATATATTTATGTTATTTTCCATTGATGATGAGCCCAATTCGGTGAGGGAGGAAATTGACTCGACAAAGGGTAAACTTCAAAAGGATGTCATGGTTGAAGAAATGGAACCTCTACAAAAGAAAGAGAAATGGGATTTGGATAATATTCCTAATGGAAGGAAACCCATCGATAGCAAGTGGGTGTTCAAGAAGAAGTTGAATGCAAAAAATTCAGGTCGAGAAGTTCATAGCTCAACTGGTAGCAAAAGTTTATTCCCAAGTTGAGGGAGTCAACTTTGGTGAGATTTTAACTCCTATTGCAAAATTAAATTCCATTAGAGTACTTTTGTCTCTGGCTACAACATTTGATCTTGAGATAGAGAAACTAGATGTGAAGACATTGTTTCTACATGGGGACCTTGAAGAAGAAATCTACATGAAACAACTTGAAGGATTTGTAGTAAAGGGTAAGAAAGAGTTGGCATGCAAACTGAAGAGATACCTTTATGGTATGAAGCAATCACCAAGGATGTGGTACCAAAATTTAGACACATACATCCTTAGTATGGGATTTGTGAGAAGCAAAACTAATCACTATGTTTATTCCAAGGAAGAAGGAACCCATTTCAT
>SNQJ01S0081950.1:48392-58627 GCA_010110895.2 Picea sitchensis
TGTGTACTTGGGAGACTATTCAACAACCAAGATTGTTGGACGAGGTAGAGTCTGACTACCATTGAAATATGGGAGGAGGAGAATCCTTCCAGGTGCGTTACATATTCTAGGTTTTAAAATAAATGTTATATATATCAATACAATCAGTGATGCAGGTGTGCACACTATATTTGACAAGGATTCATGAAAATGGTCAAGGGAGCGATGGTATTGATGAGAGGGGTTTGGAAAAGAACCCTATACAAGTTGTTAGGGAGTGTCAACTTGACCGGATGCAACAACATAGTTGTTCTTGAGGTCAAATCGACTGGGATCGACTCAAATTTGTTCGACTTGATTATGTTTGACTCGACTGTGTTCAACTCAACTATGTTTGACTCGACTATGTTTGAATCGAGTATGTTCGACTCGAATATTCCTAATATAGTTGACATAACCATGTTATGGCATCAAAGGATGAGGTGCATTGGGGAAAAGGAATTTCAAACTACACAGAAAAAAGGTATGGTTGAAGGTTTCCCTAATTGTTCTTTGGATGTTAATTTTTGTGAACATTGCATCTATGGAAAATAGAATCGTGAAATATTCCCATCTGGAGCTACAAGGGAAAATAGATTCTGGAATTGATACATAGTGATGTGTTTGGGCCTATATTAGTTCCATCACTAGGAGGATATTTGTATTATGTCACCTTCATTGATGATTTATCTAGGAAGAAATGGGTGTATTTCCTAATGAATAAATATGAGGTTTTTGGTAAGTTCAAAGAGTTTAAATATCTTGTGGAAAACTAGATAGATAAGAAGATCAAGGTGTTGATAACTAACAAAAGAGGTGAATTATGTGTTAAGGAGTTTGAATATTTCTTTAAGAAATGTGGCATAGCATGCCAAAATACCACTCCCTATACCCCTCAACAAAATGGAGTTGCTGAAAGGATGAACATAATGTTGATGGAAAAGGAAAGGAGCATGCTCAGTGGTGTTGGACTAGCTCAATAATTCAAGGTAGAAGCAGTCGATACTGCCTGTTATCTCGTAACTAGATATCCTTCATTAGTGTTGATTGAAACGACTCCACACGAGGTATGGTTTGGTAAGAAGCCTTCTCTTTCACATCTCATAGTTTTTGGCTATGATGCATTTTTGCATGTTCCCAAGAAAAGAGGAACAAGTTGGACAATAAGGTAGTCAAATGTATTTTCATCGGTTACAAGGATGGAATGAAAGGATATAAGTTGTGGGATATGGTGATAAGGAAAACAAATTATAGTCAAGATGTGGTATTCAAGGATGTTAGGGGTACTTCCACGACTAGAAGAGATCAAATGGAGAAAGAACTAGAGAAACTGGTGTTTGAGTTGTGGAATGATGATCACGATTCAAGTTAGTCGACTCAATTAAACGAAGAGGTGGAGCTATATACTCCAACTGCAATGATGTCTCGATGAGTAAGGAAATTAGCTAAAAGGTATAGTCCACTTGATTTCCATTATATATTTATGTTATTTTCCATTGATGATGAGCCCAATTCGGTGAGGGAGGAAATTGACTCGACAAAGGGTAAACTTCAAAAGGATGTCATGGTTGAAGAAATGGAACCTCTACAAAAGAAAGAGAAATGGGATTTGGATAATATTCCTAATGGAAGGAAACCCATCGATAGCAAGTGGGTGTTCAAGAAGAAGTTGAATGCAAAAAATTCAGGTCGAGAAGTTCATAGCTCAACTGGTAGCAAAAGTTTATTCCCAAGTTGAGGGAGTCAACTTTGGTGAGATTTTAACTCCTATTGCAAAATTAAATTCCATTAGAGTACTTTTGTCTCTGGCTACAACATTTGATCTTGAGATAGAGAAACTAGATGTGAAGACATTGTTTCTACATGGGGACCTTGAAGAAGAAATCTACATGAAACAACTTGAAGGATTTGTAGTAAAGGGTAAGAAAGAGTTGGCATGCAAACTGAAGAGATACCTTTATGGTATGAAGCAATCACCAAGGATGTGGTACCAAAATTTAGACACATACATCCTTAGTATGGGATTTGTGAGAAGCAAAACTAATCACTATGTTTATTCCAAGGAAGAAGGAACCCATTTCATTTATGTAGCTTTGTATTTCGATGACATGTAGTTGGTTGGAAACAACATGGATTTTATAAAGGAGGTGAAGATGCACATTTCCTCCAAGTTCAACATGAAGGATCTCAATGCTGCTAACTTCATTATGGGAATGGAGATTAAGATAGATAAGGAAATTAGAAAACTTGTGTTAAACCAGAGGAAGTACATTGAAACTATCTTAAAACATTTCAACATGCAAGAGTGAAAACCAATCAAGTTACCTATTCTTGTGGGAGTAAAATTAATTGATGAATAACGTCCAAAGACATAGTAAGAAATATAGGACATGGCATGTGTTTCCTATGCTAGTTCCATTGGTAGTATAATGTATGAAATTGTCTACACTCAACCAGATATTTCCCATGTAGTGGGAGTATTGAGTAGGTACATGTACACACTTGGGAAAGAGCACTGGACTATTGTCAAGAGAGTGTTCAAGTACTTGTGTGGAACAATAGAGTATGCAATATGTTACCAAGGGAAACCTAAAGATGACAATGAAGTAAATACACATGATTTTGTCGACTTCGATTGGGTTGGTGATCTAGATCAACAAAGGTTGAACAATGGATATGTGTTTAGATTGCTTCGTGGAGCAATTAGTTGGATGAGTAAGAGACAAGAAGTTGTATCCTTGTCGACAACAAAAGTTGAATATATGGCAACCACCCATGCAAGAAAAGAAGCATTTTGGTTGCATTGATTGTGTTCGGAGTTTTGGTTTGAACAACAAGCCATGAGCATAAATTGTGACAATCAAAGTATAATTTTGTTCGGAAAGAACCCATCTTACCATTCCAGGACAAAGCATATTGACGTAAAATACCATTTTGTGAGAGACATGGCGTAAAGTAAGAAGGTGTTGCTGGAAAAGGTAGTATATTTGGAAAACATTGTAGTCTCTTTGACCAAGTCTGTAAGTGCAATGAAGTTCTCTTGGTGTAGAGAGGAAATGGGAATTGTTGCCTAGGGTTAGTGAATGGAATTTCTATTTCTCCTATTTCTACAAAGAATACAACAAGTGGGAGAATGTTGGGAATATTATATTATTTGAAATAGAAGAACAATCTAACTGACTAGCCAATCGAGGTGGATTGACTAGGTGATTGATTGAATGGATGACTCATTCAAGTTGATGTTCGACTACAAGTTAATGGTCTACTAGAGTTCGAATGGTAGTCAATAGGTAGCTGACTAGAGGTCGAGTGAATGTTGATTCGTATATGACGATAGGTCAAAAGGTAAACCAACTGGATGGTCAATTGGTAGTCAATTGTAACAGAATCTAGAAATTCATAGCATTGCAACCAATCAACTACATGGATTTGTAACCATTTTTGGGTGCCATGAATTAGGGTTTTTCATGTTGTAAATCCTATAAATGTGGCACTATGTAATATGGCCTAAAATATTTGTGAAATCATAAGAATATTTTGGGGAGGCTCAGACAAATTGGTAGAGAGTTTAGAGTGTCTATAATGGTCATGTAGATGTAAGTTGAATTAGCTATAGGGTTGTTCTTGCATCAAATCAAGAGAGTATGATGATGATTGTGTCTTAGGTTTGGACCAAGGTTAGTCATGTAACTCTTTATTCTATGAATGAATAAGACAACAAGAGAGAGAGATTCGCTCAAGGAATGTTGGTTTTCCTAGTTAAGTATTTCCAAGGTAAAATATATGTGTATTGTGTGTTGGCCATTGTTACTTACTATTTATTTCTGCTTTCTCTTTCATGTGTGGTTTAGTGTTTTACCCTACACATATTTTAAATTTTTCAAGCATTTTAAATGTTTTTGTATTTTAGAAGATATTTATTTTTTAGGATTTTTTAGAGGTATATAAATTTTTTGATATGTAAGGTTAATAAAAAACAATATTATAATGACACAGATGTAAGTCCTATTCATCCATATGGGTTCCCTAGAAATTGGCACAAAGGGAGAGATGAGTATTAGCCTATAGGAGGAGAAGATGCCATGGAGATTGTTAGAGTACTCAGGGAATTTTAGCGGAACCACAATGGATTGATTACATGGGTACCACTAACATGCATAGATGATATCCTAAAGAAACTTTAGAGACATATGGTAGGAGTTGCATGCCTATGGAAATGGCTCATATGGCTATTGAACATAGTGATCATCTAATGCAGGAGAAGTCTGATTCTAAGTCAGAACCTAAGAAGTATTCCTCATTATATTTTCTTATGTGATCATCATAGACAAGGACTCATTTTGTATTATTAGAGGCTATGAAGCCTGATTTTGTACAAGACATTACACATTTTTTGGACATGATGCGATGTTTTATGCTATATACATACAATTCCAGTCTTATATGTGAAAAAAAAAGTGAGTTCTTTTCATGATTATATATGTGCATGCTTTAGTGATTTCAATACGAAACATGTCCATCTTCTTGAAACGAGATGTAAAATCTCCCCTATTTAGTTTTTGAGGTTATCCAGACTACAACTAGATGTTCAACAACAAGAAATATCTTGAGTTTCTTGGAGATAGCCCATATCCCCACCTTATTATTTCTCTAGGTGGGTTTCATAGTCAAAGGTTTTATGCTACAAAGACCCACTTCTTTAATCTTCTGAAGGAAATGTTCAGCTAGAGGTTCCATCATTCCTACTTCCCCCCACAACTCACCTTGTCTCAAAATTAAATTCAAATCTCCTTCTATGATCACATTATCCTTCCTCAACACCATGTTCCTAAAAAAGTGATCGCATAAACCTTCCCTAGACAAAAAAGGACCGTAGACTTTGATAAAATTGAAAACCAAATCTAATTATAGAGAGAAAGACACCAAACAAATAACTTTCTACAAAAATGAAACATTCCTTAAGTGAAGGGTCTTGTACCAACCTACCACCAACCCCCAAAATTTCCCCTCTACACTAAAAACTTAAAAAATCCACCCATGGAGAGTAGACCCTAACAAATATTTTACCTTATTAGCCTCCATAATTGATTCATGTATCAAAATCACCTTAGGGTGACTTGTTGCTATAATTCTCATTGGCGAGTTTCTTTTGTAGGAATTCCCTAAGGCTCTTATGTTATAAGAGATCACTATCATTTTGAACCAATAGAGTGGTTTTTTCCTAATCTAAGAGCCCCTTGAACAATCATTTGCTTGCCTAATAAAAGTTATTGATCAACTTGTTTCATTGTTTGGCAAAGGTAAGATTCCATACTAGGACTAGCTTGACCTTCACACATATGCAAGCCAATATATCCATTAACTCCTTCATCCTCCACTAGTGTACCCTTTTTATTTACATACCTTAAATGGTGTTTTTTTCCTTTTAATATGGATATAGTATTCACTTGATTAGTATGAGGTATTGATACTATATGTGGATTCTACCTCCTTTTTGGAATGATTCATTTTATCCTCACATGAGTGCCTCCTACACCTTGGAGGGGTAAAGGTTCATAGGAGTTTATAAACCCCCTTTCGAGAATATTGTCTTTTAAAAGGGTAATCTCTCATGAACAACAATTCTCCACCACATTTAGTTCCCCATGTTCTTCTATGATGTTTAAATCCATTAGAGGAGAAGCCTTCATGTATGGATGATTTTAGGGGCTAAATTTCGCTCATGGGCTAATTTTCCATGGTTTTTCCAAAAATGAGATTCGCTATTTTAAAAATGATTCGCCCAAATTCTATAGGATAAAATCATTTTAACTTAAAAATCGCCAAAATTTTATAAAAACTATATAAAATCCTTAGAAATTTGAATATTTTTACAAAAATATCGCCAAACATTTATAGTTGGCATATGAAGGATTAGTAAGATTTTCCAAGGTTTCTACATTTTAAAATAAATTTCCATCCTTAAAATCATCCCTGCCTTCATGAGGGTTTCTTCTTCTTCTTATAAGGTTCCTTCATGTTTATCACATCCACAAAGGTTAAGGATTTCTTCTAAGAATATTTTTGATACACGAGGGCCTTCAATTACTCTAATATTCTCTACTAACTTAGACTCCCTAACTATTCCTTTTTAGGGACTTGAAAACTGATCTTTTTCTCTAGCAACATCTTGTAATTTTTTCAATGATTATTGAAGTGAAATCCTCATAGACTAGCTTACCTTTCAACGAAGAAGAGGTGTTTAGATTCTCCTTATCAACCTTTGATTGGTTGAAATTTTGTTCCTTGACCTCCTCTTCATCAACAAGTATATCCTTCTTAGTGTATACATATCACATATAGAGTACTCAGAGAGGATCTTGACATAGTCTACCTCCTATTGGTATGATTGAGTCCCGACCTAAAAATCAACACCTTTTGGTGACCTGTCTCTTAGGTTTATTTAAAAAAAAAAATCTTGGCCATAGTGGTCTTATCCAAGGACCCAATTTTCTCATCTATATCCAACATCCCCCCAACCTATTACCAATCAAATTAAGGGCCCTTTTTTACAACAAATCTAAAGGGAGAGAATGCAACTTAACCTAGAATCGTTAGATGTCATCCCTCTCTCTCTCATAGGATCAAACAAAGGGGTCTATTTTTGAGAGATAAAATAGTTTTTTCCCAACACCATTTCCCTATAGAATGCTATCTTTGTCCTTCATAGACTGAAAAATAAGAGTGATCTACCACTATATAGTAAAAGAAACATGGGTGCATAGCCAAGCTATTGTTTCCAAACCTTCCTCACCCACATGATCATCAATTTTTCATAAATGATTCTACCATGAAATTTTCCAACCAATGGCGTTGCCTAATAGAACTAAACCTATTCCATCACCACAACCTATCCCATTACCATCTTCATTCTTTTTCTCTCAACTTAACACACTTAGGCTTCCTTCTCATTCTCTTAACCACTTCTTCTACTAATCCTCGAGAGTCCCCATCTTCTCTACCACCTTGGAAATAATTTGGGAGTTATATTGTTAAGTGCTACCAAAAATACTAAGTTTACTACCTCTAAAGTTAAATGGAAGTCTTCAACATCATTCATGAATTGTAGTGGGGATGTGGTACTCCGTACATTCCCATCATTTTCCACTAACTCCACCATGATTGGGAGGTCCTTTTGGCTTGGACATACAACATTTTCAAAAAATAGACAAGACCCATCAGAAATCTTGAACCCCTTGTTATTGCAAAGGTTCATTACCTTAAGGCTTTTTTTACCTCATGGATTTTATAATTTAGGTTTTACAATCTGATTTGATGATCCTTATTCACATCAATGATCACCAACATTCACCATGATTGACCTCGTGAGCAAAATAAATTATGGAGGAGGTGTTGAGGAAAGGACTATAGAAGTACCATAGTACCCCCAAACTATGGAACTAAAAACCTTCCAAAAAATAACAAAACAACACTCTAGGAAACCTTGATATGATAGGATAATTGACCTAAGAAGAATTGATTAAGTATCTCCATCTTTTTTTAAGCATCATAGCCATTATCACTAAGAAAACAATAACCCCCTTCTCTCTCCATCATAGTGCAACTGCAACTCAACAAAACCTCATGGAATTGTTTTTTTTATTATTATGAAATATCATATTTTATTTAAAAAACAGTTAAATAATATAAAAAAATTAAAATGAAAACAATTTAATTGTAATTAAAAAAATTAAAACAATATTTAAAATAAATTTCAAACAAATTTATTAACTTGGCTTGATATAAGGATTTTTCTTAAAAATTCTAAAAAAGTTAAAAACCTATGCCTTTCTTTATTTATAAATGAAATTGGCTCTTCGACGAGTGGCGGATCAACTTCAATGGGAACTACACTGGTTTGTAGAGACTCAGATGTTGCCCATCCAACTGTAGCCTTTGGATCTTTAGAAGAAAAAAAAAACATCTTAGCATTAATGTATAAACTCATCCAAATAAAGAGACCTCTTATTATGTATGAGGATGCATGCTTACTTATCTATATCCTTATCAAGCAAATGCATGTATATAAGTATGCACTGCTACTTATCAAGCAAATGTATATATATACTTGATATTTTTGTTGTTATGATTCAAATCATTTTATTTAGTAGAGAGTACACTAGTTGTTGGATTTGAAATATGAGGTTTTTAATTAAAAAATATATATATTAAATTAATTTTATTTTTTTAATATTGAGAAAGATAACTAAAGATAAAATATTGAAAAAGATAATGAAATTTGAATGATTCATATTTTAAAAGTGAAAGAAAAAGAGATGTAATATGATTAAGTAATAATGTAATGGAATAACATAATTGAATTCGTTAAACTTAATTGTAGTAATATAATTGAATTTGTTAAACTTAATTGTAGTAAAATTGTGTTGTGATATAATTATTAAAACTTGTCTAAATAATATTAATAAAAATGTTTTTAGAGTGTTTATTGACGTAATTTAAAATTTAATACTTTAATTTTTTAATAATTAAGTTTATATTAAAAATGATTTCCAAAATTAAAACCAAAAACTATTTGGGAGAAGACCTTGAAGATCTCTAAAATAAAAATGACAATGTTGCTGTAAACAGAACTTTTGAAGAAATCTTATTACTTCACTTCAATTGACAACTACATTCTCCAGTTTCATTTCATATACATATGGAAAATTATTTTGTACATAGCAGTCGACAGATTTCATTAACGGGCGAACACGAACCTGATGGTTTGGACCATACGATTTCAATGAACCACAACCATTCTTTGCTATTGAAGAAACCAATGTGAGTACATATAAAAATTGAACCTGACTGGAACAATTCACCAAAACGTCGTCAAACGTGGTGGCCCGTATGAAGCACAGTCCCCTGGCTGCGTCAAATCTGCACTCGATTTGAACGGGGCCAGAAGAAAAGGTCTCTTGTGTTGTTGTTTCTTCCAAGGAAAACAAAGGCACCAAAGTTAATGCACCCTCTGCACCCTCTCTGTGGACTTTCGCACCTCCTGCTAGGATAGCAGTTATATCGCCCCTCGTAACCTTAAGGTTTATGTCGTTGGATGGCTTCAAGTTCTCCACCAACTTACCTAAAGCATATGTCTGCATCCTCATCGAGTGAGGCGGTCGGTCACATATCAGATGCATTGCATAACAGAACAACAGATTGACCTTTCTGTAAATCCATATCCTCAATGGCGTGCTGAATTCCATAACTGTCGAAATGAAACTTAATAACACAGGGATTAGCCAATAGACCTTCTTGGTTTGCAGGAAAAACCCAGCCAAGTTTAAAACTTTTAGTAGTTTTTCCTCATACACTGACAAGTCCACAGGCAGAAGCCATGAACTACCCTCTAAACGCCTCCTACTCTGGTTCTCGAGTATTAAAGAATCTAAAACTTCTTCCAAAGTCATGTACCTACCCGTGGCGACGTGTTCCCAAATTTCTTTATAATTTTTTAGAAACACTACACGTTGGACCTCTGGGAGGGCAAGTTCGGCAGCCGTGTCGGCCAGTTCATTCCAAATGGTGTGTGTGATATAACAACACATTTTACCATTTACTAACAAATAAAATATACGAGGCAAACAACACGGTGAGGCTACGCTCACTTTTGTATTCTTTAATGAAGACGGATTACATCTTTATAGTCGGTTACATGCAAACCAAAGACAACTAGACTCTTAACTAAGAACTAACTCTTAACACGCCTACAACTGAGTCTCACAACTGAAACTTATAACTGGTGCTTATAACTGACACTTACAACTGGCGCTTTCTCCATTATTTCCAAGTCTCCCCCTTAATGGAGAATGGATTGACTTCTACACCTAACATCTCCCTAAACAGTTCAAACTTAATCTTTCCAAGAGGCTTAGTGAAAATATCAACAACATTTTCACTAGTATTACAATACACAAGAGTTATTTCATTTGACTGCAAATTTTCTCGAACAAAATGATATTGAGCTTCAACATGCTTTGTCCTTGAATGAAAAATCAGATTCTTCCCAATATTGATTGAACTTTGATTGTCACATCTGATCATCGTAGGATCCTTCCATTCTTCTCCAACATCTTGAAGAAGTCTTCTTAACCAAACAACTTCACAAGTTGCTGCACACAAGGCTTTATATTCTGCTTCAGTAGAAGACAAAGATACAGTAGGCTGCTTTTTACTGC
>SNQJ01S0081951.1:4886-17693 GCA_010110895.2 Picea sitchensis
TCTTTGAGGATGGAAATTCTAATGTTGATATTGTTGTTGATTTCTTTGACATTGGAAATTCTTATTTGGATATCGGGATATCGTGACATGCGATGCTCCAAATATCTGTCAATGTGAAACCCCGAATGCCGATACACTGACGGTGCCCTTGATGTCCACCACGTGTCTGGTAAAAAATGGAAGGCTAAGATCTTATCGGGATTTCGCGTATTGCGATTTCGTGAGTTGCGATGTCAAGTTTCTTTGACAACTTGAAACCCCGAATGCTGAAATGCCGACGGGCGCTGCGATGTTCGCCACGTGTCCTAACAAACAGACGACTGAGATCTTATCGCTATATTGCATATCGCGATTTTGCGAATTGCGATGTCAAGTTTCTTTGACAACTTGAAACCCCGAATGTCGATATGCTGACGGGCTAATCTGCTGCCACCTGTCCTGTGAGATGGACGGCTGTGATCGTTTCGGGATTTCGTGATTTTGCGTATCGGAGCTTTTGGAGAGAGGATTCTTTCGCTCCTCCAACTCCCGATTCCCTATTTTGCGATGGGATAGGATCTCGCCACGTGTCTCTTGATCAGACGGTCAAGGTGACGTCAAGATTTCGTGACTTCACAAGTCAAAATCACTCCTGTGCACTGCAGAGGACTAAACCTCGTGCACCTTCTCGCTGATCCAATGGCTGTCGGTCCTTTGCGCAAGATCTGACGGCTGAAATTCCTTCGCCCTTTCCACGCTCTCCTCGTCCCTTCTGATCTGGTTTCCCACCTTGGAACCGTTCACAGGACGAATTTCACGGCTTCAGTGGAAGTTCTTTGCGCATGAGATGCGTTCTATCCCAAATTTAATGAAATTTTCTCCTGCGGAAGAAAAGATTCGTGAATCTTTCAAAGATTTGAAAGAATTTCACGAATTCTTCATTCTAAGCTTCAATCTTTAACAGTTGTGAGGGAAATTTTCGAGTTCTTTAAAATTTCTCGCCTCCTCCGGCTTTTCTTCGTCAATCTTTGACGATTCTTGAAAAAATTACAAGAATCTTTGGGATTTCTTCTTCTGCGTTCTCCTCGTCCAGGATCTTTCGAGCGTTGTACGCTCTGCTTCCTCCGAAAGCTTCTTACGATGATCTTTAAAGAGTATTGCAGACAACTTTCCAAGCCTTGTAAAAAAACTGTGTCGCGTGCTGTGAGGATCGTGTTGCTCTCCCAACTGTGTGAAGAGGCTTACTGCTGAAGCTCTGATACCATGATAAATTGTGAAGCAAAAAGAGATGCAGAGAGAAGAGAATAGTATATTGAAAAGTATGAAGAAGTACAGAACCCAGAAGCTGATTACAATGTAAGACGGTTGAGCTATATATGCTCAACCAAAACAAAATTAGAAAGTACAACTATCCAGTACAGCTGGCAATGTATGGTCATACTGTTGAGGGTACAATATATTTAACAGTTAAGCTACGCCTGGGTAACTGAACTTCCGCCTTTTCAAAAATGGATTTAATTATTACCTAGTGAGTTAAAAGACTCTGTTTTCCTCGATTTTATAAAGGAATTGGCAGTGTTAACTCAAAATTTGTTTAATTGGATGTAAATTCGTAAGTTGGTTTTTGATTGGCGGTTCCAGCTATTTTTTGAGAGGTTGCAATTATATTTTGTGTTTTTTTTTAATAAAACTTTTCTCTGCGTGGGCGGATTATCTATTAATAGGTGGACAATCTATTAGCAGGCAGATTATTTATTAGCAGGCGGTTATTATTAATCCCTACCACCGTTGGATGAGTTTACAGAGGTTGCTTGGCTCTAGGAGGGGTGCATTGAATGACGTTCCCTTGGAAATAGTGAGCTTGAAATCTCTGAGGCCGCCATCTTGCTGCTTCAGATGTTCCCAGAACTTAATGCAGTCGCGAATGAGAAGGGACATACCTCAACCAGTGGTTCGTCTGTCCAGTTGGATGTCAGTTCACTGATGAGGGACTTACCCCCCTTTACCTCGATTAATGGAGGATTACTTCGGTTAATCCCTCTTTAGGCCTATTATCCTTGTTATAGTTGCTTCAAGTCTTAATCCCTTCTCGGTCTCCTTGCAAACTATCACCACCTCTTTAGATCACATGGAGATTCAGAAGTTTTTGGTTTAATCCTTATATATATATATATATATATATATATATATTAAGTGATGCAAGGTATCTGAATTCTAATGCAGTTCATTAGTTTATGACTGCGTTACTTACACAACTTTTATAAGTTTATTTGCTTAGGTAATACTTGTGGAGCGAGTTTATCCGATTGGAACCTTTAGTACACTTGACACAATTGTAGTTACTTGGCTATGGTGATTATAGGAGAGTATTTGACATCCTTGATTTCGAGTTGATGTGTAAGGGATCAACTATTTAGGTTGCTCGTGCAAGGTAATAATGATGGATGTATAAGGATTCGATTATTATATTATTTCCGTGGTTAGTGTTTTGATGATATCGATTAGTTAGGTGAAGAGATTTCCTTTGCGCCATGAGTTAAAATGATGTTCACTCTTGCACGTTAAAACCAATTTAGTTACCCGCCACCTTGCCTTAGGTCTTGTAGGATGGGTTGATAACTAGTTCCTCTCGCGCCCATGCCTTAGGGCGTGGATGATTGATTAGAGTTGGCCTAGTGCGCGTTTAATTATTTTTAAGTATGAATGATTGTGTGGCCAAGTACTTATTGCGCTCATTGAAAAGTCGAGGTAATGTTCGGTTGTTGGTTATTCACTACTTACGCTTATGGATGGTGTTGGATTATTCACTACTTACGCTTATGGATGGTGTTGGATTATTCACTACTTACGCTTATGGATAGTTTGTATTGAGTTTTACCTTGATCCTCGCATCAACGTTGATGTTGGCCTTACACCCCAAATTTATTAAAAGTTAACTAAATTGTGCACGATTAATGCGATATATGGATGGTTATGCGATTATTTAACCGTGCGACATGATTAATTATTGATAGAGGAGTGATGAAGTGGTTTTCACTACGACCTTAGAATGTTGCGTTGTTTTTGATCGAGTACTTATACTCCTTGCGCGGTGGATTTATGTACTAAATGATGGCATCAGAATTTCGTCTTCGAGCACGGAAATTTATGTTGATGGATGCCTCCTTGGGTGACTGGGCGTTGTGCCTCGGGATTAACGAATGATTGTTTGCGCCTTGGATTTAATGTGGTCGATTATGTGTTAACTGCGAAGGATTACTCATGTGTCGTGATTATTGATGTTAGGATGGATGGTGTTGAGGTGTCGACATTTGTGTCGTGATTGATTGTTAATGCATTATTATTTTGTTGTTATTATGTGAATGTTGTATTGATGATGTTTCCTTTATCGTGATGTTTAATTTCCTAACGCAGCTTAAAAAAAATATTCGTTGTAGTTTCTTTTGTTGTCGTAACGGTGGGGTCGTTACAACTATAATACATATTAATTCTTATGAGTTTAATTTATACTTAAACATTTTTAATCCAACAACTTTTTGTTACTAATTTATTAACAATAAAACTTTGATTATTCTTCGCATCCATTTCTCTCAGCTTATCATTTACCCTTACTTCCTCACCTAGTGTCCACTCAAAAAGTTGGAGGTTTCAAAACTTCACACACAGTTTTAATACAAAATTCTCTCTAACATTCTTTGAACTTGTCAAAAGTTTTAGATATCTTTTTAAGAAAGTACACCCAAATCTCTATGTTGTAATCATCTATAAAGGTTATGTAGTAGTAACTTGCTCCTAGTGATTGGGTCTACATTAGGCTACAAAAAACACTCCTTTAAGGAAATTATCCCCATGCTAAACTTTGCCAGAATGCAACTCTCACGTGAACTAGTTGGCTCTTGAATAAGAGACAAATCTTTAACCATATTTTTTTGCTATAGTAATTTTAGGCCACCAAAAATAGATAACCAAATTTGAAACTCCACAACCAAAATTCATCCAAAAATCTATCTTTTTGGGAAAATGAGACATGGTATCTACCATAATTCATGGAAAGAGGATACTTTATATTCTTTTCATCTTCACCCTAGCAATTAACAGAGGTTTTTCATATATAAAACAATCATTTCCATTAAAAATTACATTATACCCTTGTTGGGTAGGTATAATGTAATTTTTAATGTAAATGATTGTATCCGTGCGTGGTTCATGGATGTGTGGTGTAAACTGGCCAATTATCTTTCTGCACAATGGCTCAACTTTCTACTACTACTTAAATTTCTACCTTTAACTTTTTCGAAAGGTAAAGGCTTGTATGACTCTTTAAAAATGATGGTGCTATAGAACCAGTTTTAGTGATGCTTTTACAATGGCTTCGAGCTTGCCCAACAATGCATATAAGTGTTAGAATTGTCAATGAGGAAAACAAAATTCTCAATGATAATTAACAATCACACACATAAGAAATAGACATAGGGATTTCACGTGGTTCACCCAAATGTTGGGCTATGTCCACCAAGCATAGGCATCGATTGTCTTATTATTCATATCATGGAGATTACAACCAGTAGCCTGGAGAGGGCTTGAAGCCTGTGGCCCAATATTTGTCTCTCAGGCACACATATTTAAACAATTTCTCCCACGGTTACAATGAAACTAATTCATTAATTATACATTCTAACTTAGGTTTCCTTATCTCAACCAAACGCTGAATAGTAGGATCTAGATCCACAACCTGTGGGGATTTGTTGTCACCATTTCGACAATCTCCACCTTGACAAAAATTTCCCTGATGCCTTGTCCAATTTGATTCATCACCTTCAAGAGAATCAAATCACGACCACAATTTCTCTTCAACACTAGTTCCAAAAACATGTCTACACAACTTGCTCGGATATGGACCAATCCACCTCCATTAATAACATGTCTTACAAAGTGATACCATGTCCAATTTAGGTAAGATGAACTATGTGTCAAATGCACAAGGTTTTGACTACTACAAAAAACAAAACCTCCACTTTTTCCAAACTAACCCAATGGTCCCTTTATACTCATAAAATACAGAACCTGAAGTAGATCTTTTCTTTTCCAAATCCTCCTCCAAAATCTGAATTATCTCAAACAAAAAAACATTGAAACCACTGTAGGTGATACATGTGCCTCTAAGATACCAAAGCACCCAATTTCATTGCTTTACCTGGATTTGTCATGTGACTACTGACAACACCAACTACATGTGAAACATCTGATACTTGAACATATCAAACCTTTCCATCGCATACTTTATACTTCCAACTAGCATACAATACATGAGACATAACCTTTTCTTCCATACTACAAGGATATACACCTAAAGAAAACAAATGGAAACCCAAAGGGATATTTTCCGGTTTCACATTATTCATGCCGAATTTCCTGAGTATCTTTTCCTTATACTGCAACTGTGATAACCAAAGCTTACCATCTTTCTTGCCTCTATGTATTTCCATGCCCAAGATTTGTTTTTGCTGCTCCTTGATCCTTCACCACGACAATGGTTAAATTCATTTCTTGTAAAACTTGGTTCACCATGAAGGAATCACCCATCTTGTACCAGTGCCTGATGCGCATTTCAAGCCATACAATGACTACTTGAGCTTGCAAACAAATCTTCTATTGTGATCCTGAACAAACCCTTATGGTTGTTCGATATACATATCTCCTCATACAAATCTCCATAAAAAACTTGTCTTAGCATCTAGCTACAACAACTAGTGCCAATGCTACATGAATAGAGAAAATCTTAACAACTGACGAGAATATTTCATGGAAATCAATGCCTTCCAAATACCTTTCTGCTATCAGTCATGCTTTATTCCTTCCATCTTTTACTATGTCTGATTTGAGAAGAAATCCATCAAACACTATCTTTGTTAATTACGATCTATAACCCTTGACATTGTCATTATAACCAACAAAGATCTACCTGTTTGATCCGGATCCTACTTAAAATGCCGATGAGAGAATGAACATAACAATCAAACAATTTCAAAAAACTAAGTAATCACAAGAGAAGACTTGTTCAATATACCTCTTCCAGAATCTTCCAACCTTTTGCAACTAATGGTGACCGATTGTCTAGACAACACTTAACTACTTCTGACCACAACTCATGTTGCAACTTGGCATTACTAAAGATGCCATTCGACCCCAATTGTCCTGCAATATTTTACAAAATTCAAAGGAATATAAACCTTCCTCCATCATGTGTTCTCAAGCCCTTGATTTAACCTATCAATACATAAACACAACACATCAAACTTTCTATTGACCCAAATTTTTGACCAGGGCACCTTCAGTGCTCCACCTCGAACAAAGTATTCGAAACGTTGACCAAATCTGGCCAAGACTGCCAAATGAGCTTTTCACAAGCCACTTTACAATGGAGTTTCACCGAGTCCCATAACATGCAATTCTATGGACACCATACCACGGGCAACTAATAATCATGGACCTGAAACCCACAACTGTAGACCTATGTACAAGGTTTTAATTTATGACTCATGCCCCCTCACCCTTCTTTCGTCTACCTAAATATATACTTTCATAGGTGTCTTAACAGAACCAGGGGTATGCATGCCTAACCATGTCTTACAATAATATGCCCAATTACATATAACCAAAAATTACAACTCCAAAAGAAAATGTTCACATGGTAACTTTACCATTACCTTTATTGCCATTGCTTACATTTACCATCTCATTGTCAATCCTACCACCTTGCTTAGCATTGTTCACTAGAGGTGAAATAACCCCTACAACACCTCCACCTAAAACTTGGTACTCTGTATCTTCGCTGTTATTTCAAAAAATCTAATCACAACTTATAAAATCAAAAGCTTTTAAAAAATTCAAATGAAAATTAAATAATAAAAAAATTTAAATTTACCACTTTATATCTCCCAATCCACATTCACTTTTATTTTACTTCCTCCACCATTTTCACGTAAGTACCCTTTATTTAAAAAAAGTCAACCTTTTAACATCCTCCATCCTCCACGCGACATGACTTCACCTCACTATTAAAAAAAAAAAAAAAAGGAAATTTAATTCTTTGTTTATGCATACTATATAATATTCGCTCCAAAACTAAACATAATCCAAAATTTTTAAGGAGCCGCAGCACCTCCCGTCATGGTTGGCCTGCTGACATTTTGAATTTTACCTGCTGAAATCTGGAGATTGACACGCCCTCTACTTCACACTGGCTGCTTATCAACACAGCGATTTGAACGCAGCTTCTCAACACAACGCTCCCCTCATGAAAAACCGGCAACTCCCGTGGGTATCTCCAACGATTCGGCATGCGTCTGTCTCTCTTCAGCAGCAAATCGGCGGCTCCGTCTTTCTAACAAATCAAAGCATTTCTCCACAGCCAATAACGCTTTTTCCGAGCTTTGCTACCACTTGTTAAAATTGTCAATGCGGAAAACACAATTCTCAATTCTCAATGATAATTAACAATCACACACATAAAAAATAGATACAGGGATTTCACGTAATTCACCCAAACGTTGGACTACGTCCACCAAGCATAGGCATCGGCTGTCTTATTATTCATATCATGGAGATTACAACCAGCAGCCTAGAAAAGACTTGAAGCCTGTGGTTCAATATTTGTCTCTCAGACACACATATTTAAACAACTTCTCCCATAGTTACAATGAAACTAATTCATTAATTATACATTCTAACTTAGATTGCCTTATCTCAACCAAAAACTGAATAATAAGATCTAAATCCACATCCCGTGAAAATTAGTTGTCACCATTTCAACACTAAGGAGCACAATAAAATAACATAATTAACATACAGTACAGAACTTAAACAAATAAAGCAGTGTGTTATAACTTGCAGATATACGATAGTAGACAATTTCTCTCTAAGAAAATCTATCATTCATAACTGTGCAGAAACAGAAAATTAACAGTAACCAAAATTACACAAGGATATATTTAATTGAAGTAAATGTCACTTGTGTTTGGATAGCTGCAATCTTAAATGTTATTATAGTTTACTATTCTATTTGTAAGGGTGGCTTATATTTGTATACGAAGTCAACATCTCTAAAAATTTGCAAATATTAAAAATCAGAACTTGTGAAATACAATATTCACAAAGTTAAAACCAAGAAATTAAAAGAATTTAATGCTCAAATTATGCCTTGTCCAATTGTTTGTATGCAGTAGACCGGGAAAGAATTGTTACAATCAAACTAAAGGACGCATAAAGAATTGTTATAAGATACTAGGATTATATATAAATAACCACTTAAATCTATTTCTTTTGGATTTCTAGTAAAATTAAACAAAAACTATTCCTAAAAAACAAAAACTTAGATCAGTTAGCCTAATACTGCAACTATTAATGTTTTCTGACAAGTGCTTTTCTCAAGATGCATGCATTTTCCATTGCATTCAGTTGACTTTGTTGTTGCTAATATGGAAAGTAAGGGTTCTATAGATTGAAATGGATTTGGGTTATTAATTCTACAAAATTTAACATTTTTAGAAAGGGTGATTGATTTATTTTTTAATAAGTTAAAAAAAATTAATATAATTTAATTTTTTAAAATAATTTAAAAACAAATTAATATTTTTAATTTCAGATTTAAAAAAAATCATTTTTAATTGATAAAATTATACATATTAATTAATTAATTGTTGAGATTATAAAATCAAGTTATAATAAAGGTATAGAAGATTATTAATTCTCCTTTATATTAACAGAAATAACTTTACAAATCCGAAGTTATAATTTTAATAAAATGTTTATAATAAATTTTGAATGATAACACACTTTATAAATGAAAGATTATTATTTTTTTTTTTAAATTCAAAAGATTGTTCATATCATTGATATTTTTAATCTTTTAAGTAAGCAAAATTATGATGATTTTCAAATGCTTCTTTCAATATTTTTTTATCACAAAAATATTGTTTTAAAAATTTTCAAGTAATTCCTTTATTAAAATTAAGAATAAGATAAACCAATTTAATCTCAATAATAATCATCATCTTATTAAATAAATAAAAAATTATCTATCAAATTTTATAAAATTTAAATGATTTTAAAATATATTAAAATCCTGAAAAACAAAATTTTACATAAAATTTCAATAAAAAAATAAAATATAACTGTTAAATTTTTTATATTAAATATTCAAACCCATTAACTCCACTGATAACTACCAAAATACATTTACCAACTCCACCTATAGACTACCAAAGTACATTGAGTGCTACATGAAAAGGTTCAAAAATATTAAACCTCGCATCACAACCAGCCAATAAATTATATGATAAATTATATGTAAGTGACCAAAATTCTAAACCAAAGCAATAATATAACAATCATATAATCTATAAAATAGATTTTGAAAAACCCCTCAAAATTTCCTCTTGTTTTTGTAGCTATGTTATCAAATCTGTGTATGACTATTTCTGGCCGTGGCTGACGTCCTTTACATGGAATCTATGTTCCCAAAATTTCTATTGTATCACTATAGTTTATCTTCATATAGTTAATTTTTTTTAGATTGATCAATAAATTGATGAATGAAAATATAATAGCTGTCTCAAGTCTTTTGAAAAATAAAGAAATACCAGAATTATATCTATTAAACATAAGATTGCTGTTGCTAGACTTAATGATATATTGTGAAAACACTGAAGTCTTCCATCAAGCAGGGTCCTCCAGTCCTAGAAAAGTTTGATAGCAAGTGTGGGTCCCTCATGACTGTTTTTTTTTTTAAAGTTGATATAGATAAGTTTGATAGCAAGTGTGGGTCCCTCATGACTGCATTTTTTTTTAAAGCTGATTTAGATAGCATGTCCACTTCTTTATTGAATTCCCGAGAAGAATGAGAGAAAGTGAGATTCTTGAAATGGTGAAATAGTGATCTCACACTATCTTTCCAGGCCAAGAGAGTGATTGATTGAACAATACCTTGATTGTTCAACAAGTTAATGATAACTTTAGAGTCACCAATCAAATGGAGATTTTCAACATTAAGTCTGGAGGCCAAGTGAAGCGTAGCCCACACACCCAAAAGTTATGCCCTTATGTTGGTGCTTGGGCTGTAGTAGAGAGTGCATCCGAAGCTAGAGTTGTTGTTGATTTTAATCAGTCCACTTGCGCCACTCAGAGTTCCACTTTGTTGAGCTGCTCCATTGAACCAACGTCACAGTATCCTTAAGAATTAGTGAGCTGATTAAAGTCTTTTTTTTTTTTTAATTCCTGAGTGGATGTCTTTCTAGTTTTGAAACATACCTAGAGCTTTGTAAGCAACAACATTGATGAAAGGTTTCTTATCATCAAAGATTTTTGAATTTCTAGCCTTCCAAATAAACTAGTTGACCAAAGGAGGAAGAAATTTGTAATAGTGTTCTTTTGATATCCAATGATCGAAGTAGGATGAGATAGATGTCCCTATCCAACTTGTATTTGATTTGTTGTCCAATTTGAGCTTGCCCCAGACAAGGCAGGTAAAATGGCACTAGGAGAATATATGGTTGGCTGTCTCTTCGTCCCTGTAGCAAAGAAGACAAATATTGGAGCCTGTCCAGTCTTTTTTTAGAATGTCCCAGGTGGGGATTTTTTTTTCGACTGTGAGCCAAGTGAAAATCTTAATCTTAACTGGAATCTTCCAATTCCAGAGGTGTCTGCACTATCCGGTTAAGTTGTTGAGCCCAACTGTGTTAGCGATGGCTGTGTATAGATTTTTAACCGAGATATTTCCCGAATTATCCCCTCCAACCCACATCAGGAGATCTTCCTCGTCGTGCAGGGTGATGCCCGCTTGGGTGAGATCTAGGAAGAATCGTTGCCACTCCTCTGTCAGATCTAGAGGAAGTTGAAGCTCACTGCAAGTTTTCCAATCAGCTGTCGGGAGTCCTGTTATGCTCAGCCGACGTGCTTGAAAGAGATAGTAGGTGTATTTGTTGTTTATATGAGTGATATGGTGAGATGATAATGAGGATGTTTGATCGAGTCCGAGTATGCAGTCCCTTTCGATTTTAATGGAGTGGTTGGTGCCCAGTTTCCAACAAAACCATCGAGAAATCCAGGGCGCAACATTTGTAAGATTCATCGAAGTCCGGGAGACCTGTCTTGTGTGAGGAGATCCAGATCTAAGCCAGGACGCGACATAGGTAAATGGTAAGTATTTTTCCTTTATTACAACACTCCAGATGTTTTTTTAAGTCAGTGTGTGCCATAGGGAATTTGTTGCCCGTCCTTGATTGATGTTGAAGATATTCATGAACCCCCATCTACATTTGTTTTGTTTTTCGGGGTAGCCAACAATTCCCAATTGCAATGATGTAATTTATATTGGTCCTTGTTGCCTGACCAAAGAAAGTTGAAAGTGAGTTTCCGAAGCTTATCGAGAACTGATGTGGGAATGGCCGCCAGCGCGATCCAGTAGATCGATTGGCCTTCAAGTGCTGATTTTATGAGAGTGTAACGACCTCTAATGGAGAGCCATCTGTTGCACCAGTGGTCCAGTTTATTTTACACTTTTGAGACTCACCAATCCCAATATGATGCCTTGTAGTGGTTAGCTTTAATGAAGCATCTAAGATATTTGAAGCCTGAAGATAGATGGGTGAACTTGTGCAGGAAAAGGATCTTCAGTTGTTTTACATGTTGTGCTTGAAGGTTAGAAAAATGGAAGGTCAACTTAGACCAGTTGATTTGGATTCCTGAAGCCAAGCAGAAGGCCATTATAATTCTAGAGATTTCCCTCCATTCAAGCAAACTGGGATTGGTCATGATGAGGACATTATCAACAAAAAAGAGGTGAAGGATTTTTACAAGCCTTGAAACTTTTATTCCTGTGATCCTTCCTTCGACTTGGCTCCTTTTTAGAAGAAGAATAAGGCCCTCCATGACCAGGATGAAGAGGAGCGGAGATAGGGGACATACCTGAGGCCTCTGTCACTATGGAAAATGTTGGAGGGTTTGCCATTTATGAACACTTCTTTAGAGTGTTTTGGCGAAACCCGAACTGGATTAAAATCATTCGAAGGAAGTTCCACTCTATGCAATCAAATGATTTTTTAAATTCAAGCTTGAGGATGAGAGCACGGGAGTTTTTATGCTTGATCCTGTGTAAGCATTCTTGTGCAGAGCCAACAACATCAAGGATTTGTCAACCCTTTAAAAAGCTGCTCCGCTGACAAAAATCGAGAGATAATAGGTTTAATTCTGTTTGCAATGATCTTTGAGACGAGCTTGTAGAAGAGATTGCAGAGGGCTATAGGTCTATAGTCACCAAAAGAAGTCTGGTGATTTTCTTTCCGAATAAGAGTAATAAATGTAGAATTTATGGCCGTTGTAGCCTGGAGTCTTCCAAAATCTCTTGAAGAACTTTCCATCTCTGTGATTGATGTTTCTTACATAGAATATAAAGTCGTGTTGATTGCGTTACTGTTGTATTTTTTCAATGAAACTTGTTATTTCCCCATATGGTTGACTGTGCATATTCAATGAATGAATATTTTCCTTCAACCCCACGGACATTCACGGACTGTTACAACTAGCACAACCACTAACTCGCGGTTGAGAACTCTAAAAGGTAGCAGCTCAGAATGCGTGCTTCTAATATATTAAGAACATGTGTCTTCAATATAAAATATTTGTGGTAATATGAAAAGTTTGGCTGCATTAGGTTGATAAATGGAACGTGCCAATTACATATCCTTACAGTAATTTTTTAATGTGATTAGGTAAATGTTAAAAAGTAAACATGTTAACGGATGCCTTGATAAATGCAAGAAAGTTATGAAT
>SNQJ01S0081952.1:0-28366 GCA_010110895.2 Picea sitchensis
TTAACTGCTTGGTCCTAGACCAAGAACCCCAGTCGTATAGTGGGGGCCCTCTCAGGGGTCTTTACTGCTTGGTTATTCACCAAGAACCCCAGTCGTATACTGGGGGGCCCTCATAGGGGTCTTTTTCCATGGCACTGACTGTTTTGGTCCTAGACCAAGTACCCCAAGAGTGCACTGGGGGCCCTAGATCTCGTCTAGGGTCTTAGCCATCCTCTAGGAGAATGGCTCTTGCAACTGCTTATAAATTTAACAGCCGGGCTTTGCCCAACCTACAGTTTGCGCGATAACAATCCCCAATGGTCTCTTGCGTCGAGGAACCTTGATGTTGGATTGTGTGAAGCTCTTCTTTCTTGGACATTGACCCACACAATTTGCTTGTCTCTCTAATGCAACTTCTTTAATTGTGGCAAAGAGGTTACTTTATTGGTTGGAGGTTCAAAATCATATAATTTGTAAGTTTTACCTTGCCATTTCAACTTCATAAATTGCGTCTTCAAATTTGTGGTGTAGTTACCCAATTGCATTAACCATTATGCTAGAGACCATGTCCATTCCACTAATTTGCGTGAGATAGAATTCAATTTTGCAATTAGAACTTTTGTATTGTAGTGCCACCTTGTGATAGTTTGCTACCTTTTTAATCCATTTGCTAACTCCACCAATAACATTGAAGTCTTTCATTGGATATATGAAGAGATTTAGCCTCTTTGTAATGTTAATGCTCTAATCAATTATGGGTAATTCAAGAGTCCACATGGAGTCACATTAGCATTTTTCACTAATGCTTTAAGTTTCATAGTTACAGGCTACGAGCTTCTAGTCATGGCTGCTAATGGTATTTCTACCAATTCTGCTTCATCTTGCCTTTTGGGTTTCATGGTTTGAGGTCATGAACACACCTCCCCTTCCCCTAGAAACCCCCATGGCTATAGTTGTGGTGAATAGAACATACCTTAAGCAACAATGCTTGCACAAAAGAACATATCCTATAAGGTTATTTATGATTTCTTATTGAGATAGAGATTTGTATATCCATAGAGATATGGATAGATATAGGATTTGAGTTTCAAGGTACTAGTTTGTGATATTCCAACCAAGTCTTCTTCATCATGCCTTTTGGGTTTCAGGGTTCAAGGTTCATAGAGTTTCACGATAGCTGCCAAAAGGGTCTTTGAAATGCCAATGTTGTGGATCAAAATGCCTTTCGAATGTTCAGAAAACAACAAAACCTTTTGAAGGTCCATGATGGACCTCCACAATAATTGCCCCGAGCATGAAGATTTTTTTAGTGATATGGTGCTACAAGTGGAAACTAGCATGTCCTCTAGCTTTCAGGTGCCTCCTCTTGAGCTCAATTGAAAGTTACAAATGAAGGATTGTAGCATAAGGCTTGGAGAAGGTGTGCCCAATCATGATGGTTCTATGATTGTTTAAATTTGTACTGGCCCTCGATTAAAAATCGACCAATTGATATGATGGGACCATCCCCCAGGGAAATTAGAGCGAACAACATGATTAAATAAAATCAACAATGTGGAAGCCGAGAGAGTGGATACTATGCTTGAGGAAATTGCCTTGAAAGCCTTCCTTGTTAGTTGTGTTGATAGTGATCATAGCCTTGACCAGTCTCTTGATGTTACTATAGGAGAAAATATGACATGCAGGGAGGATGGGGTAGGAGAGGTGATAAGGATGAGGTGCTACTCAAGAACATCATAGAGGGAGGCAATATGGGAGAAAGTGGGCTCTAAGTGAGGGGGTGGGGGAGTAGTTTGTCGAGGGAAAAGGGTGCATCAGAAGGCTTCAAGTGAATGGTGGAGGGTTGCTTTTCCATAAAGAGAGTATTTCTCTTTTTTAAGACAAAAGATTCGATAGTAATGTTTCTAAAGGTGGGGAAAGTTGTGGGGGTCATGTGTAAAAGCGAATAGGAGATGCTTGTGGTGGAGTTTGCACTCATTGAACTAGTGGTTTATGGGGCAAAAGCCAAGCTTAGGGGCATTGGATGGATGTTGGATGTCATGGGGATAAGAGTTAAGAGTAGCATCCCAAAGGGTCATGTAGAAAAGCCCATATTTGGCTAAGGTTGTCTCGATTGAATGATGGTAATGGATGACCATACTCCCATATAGAGTGTCTTCAATGGTTGGAATTTTCCTTTTGTTAGTAGGTCATCGATGTGTTGTTTAGCCGTGTCTTGCGCTTTGACAACATTATCCTCCATGGTGTTCATAATCTTTTGAGTTTAACCCGAATGGTCACTTACGTCGAGAGCCTTGATGTCACTCTGCGTGAAGCTACTTTGACAGACAACTTCCTTAATAGAAGCAAAGAGGTTATTTTGACAGTTGAAGGTTCAAAACTGTACACTGTAAGTTCTACCATGCCATTTGAACTTCATAAATTGCTTCTAAAAGTTTGTGTTGTATGTATGTACCCAATAGTGTTAAACATTGTGCTTCCAGACCATATTTATTCCACCCATTGACATGACATAGAATCCAATTTGCAATTTGAACTTTTGTATTTGTAGCATTAATGTGTGACAACCTCCTACCTCTTTAATCTTGTAGCTATCTACAACCATAACATTAAATTCTTTCATTGGATATACAAAGTGATTTAGCTCTTTGTGATATAGTGCCAATGAAATTATGGTTAGTTCAAGAGTCCATAAGTACAATCACATTAGGGATTTCACTAATCCTTAGAGTTTTGAGGTTCTAGGTTGTGAGCTTATTGTCAGGGCTGCTAATGATATTCCAGGCCAGTCGTCTTCATAATGCCATTTGGGCTTTGTTGTAATCAGATTCTGGTTTGGTATTGCAAGTGGCTTGTTCATTGTCTTCTTCATCTAAGTCAGTGTCGAAGATCTCTAATTCTTAAACATTCTCAATCGTGCAGTGATATAATTTCTTATCCTGCTTCTTTTCAGTCTCTGGTGTACGGAACCTACTGGCATCATGTATGTGTGGTGGACCATATTTAGTTGTCTTCTCTATTGCAGGGAAGGATGCTCTTCATTTCCTAAGAAGCTTTATTTTTATGACTTTTTCCTTCTGGTTTGTTCAACGGAAGATGCATTCCATGTCTATACTTAGTTCTGGCTTGTTCAATGGAAGGTATGTTCCACATCTATAATTAGTTCTGTCTTGTTCAATGGAAGATATGTTCCACATCTATTCTTCATACCTTATCTATCCTTTTGAGTTTGGAACATAGATGTTTAACATCTCTTCGAGAATCTCTAAGAATCTTGTACACAAAATCTCCCATTCATGGGTGTATTCTTCCATTGATCTTGTTTTCCATGAATGGGTGATTTGGGTAAAGAAGTCTTTGTTCTTTGTTGTCACGGAATCTCTTGATGAAGTCCGACTTGAACAGTTGCTAGTTTACAATCAAGCCTTTGGTTTTGTTAGCTGACCACATGCAGTGGTCATAGGCAGGACCTTCCAGATGCATTGATGCCATTAAAGTCATTTTGTCCTTGTTTTGGTTTGGCTTCATCTCATAGTATCTTTCAACCTTATTTAACCAAATGGTTACCAAGTTGGCTTTGCTTCCATCACACCAAGGCAGTTTGAACTTCAGTTTGTTGCGAGGTCCTGACTGTGGAAACAATAACTTGGTTTACATTTGGGATCTTGGATTTCCTTGGTTTGTGGACAAGTTGGGTGCTATTGGTGATATCCCCTAGATATTTAGATCAAATTTTCAATTCAAATCTTCATGTTTCCTGTCCATTATGTCAAACCTGTCATTGGTTGATTCCTTATAATGTTAACTTCACCCCTGAGTCTGTTGACCTTGGAGCTTAACTCGGCATTCCCAACCATCTCTTTGGAGTGCTGATATGTAAATTCAAATACCTTTAAAACCACGCTTACAGTTACTGGTTATGTCGGCTTTGCATGGAATGGCACAACAGCTTCCTGCAAAATTTCCTTTCAGAATCGAATACTTGTACCAAAAAAGAATTTTTTTCCCAAATTCCTGGGACCGCATAAATTTGTTTGTGATTAGGCTTCTCTCCAACATTAGGGTTCCAATTTAGTGCTTCAGTTTGGGGTTTAATTATGGCTTCTGTGTCCTGTGTGCAACTGCACTCTTCTGTATCTTGCAGCTACTGTGTTTGAACTTTCTGCGGCCTGCGATCTGTAATGTCACAGCTCTTTGTTACCTCATGGTTGTGTTCTTCTTTGTCAGCTCACGAACCTTCTCTGTGTTTGGCTGTTTCTGCTAGTGTGCATTCAACTGTGGCTAATATCTGCCAATGCACCTGTTATATTCACCTTATGGTCTGTCTCAGATCTGATCATCACCCTATCACTGAATTCATTGATCTTTGTGGCCAGAAAATTCATGTGTTTGCCTAGGTGAACTCAGCCCTGTAGCCTTGACAGGTCTGTCCCTGCTGTATCATCTAGGAGTCAGGAGAATTTCAAACCTGAAATCAGAAGAAAAGAAAAAAATTCAAGCATCTAATCCAAAATTTTTCTGATGCGATAGAGTTTGTTTGCATCATGGATAGGGCATTGTTTGGACTGAACAACTATGATATCAATTGTAAGTAGACAGGTGATATCTGTGACCTTACTTCCTTTGCTTGCTTGTTATGGTGCAGCCCCTATGGTCCGACTATGTTTGTAACAGTCTTGACAGATTTCAGCCTCCTGCTAATTTTTTCCATGAGTATGCACAATTTTATCTAGCATGATCTGCGGATTACTCATGTGTGTGAATCTGAGGCCCTTTCTGTGGCTGCCCTAACATGGCTCTTTTTGCTGGTGTGCACCCAACTGTGGCTAATATCTGCCAATGCACCTGTTACATTTGCCTTATGGTCTGTCTCAGATCTGATCATCACCCTGTCACTGAATTCATTGATCTTTGTGGCCAGAAAATTCGTGTGTTTGCCTATGTGAGATCAGCCCTGTAGCCTTTACAGGTCTGTCCCGGCAGTATCATCTAGGACAACACCTTTACTCAGAATTTCAAACCTGGAATCAGAAGAAAAAAAAATTCAATCTTCTGATTCAAAATTTTTCAGATTCGAAACAGTTTGTTTGCATGATGGATAGGGCAATGTTTGGACGAACAGCTGTGATTAGGGTAATTGTAAGAGACAGAAGTAAGATATATTTCAATTAAAGGTAAGAGATGAATGATATGAATGAACTAAGACATTTGGGGTAAATATTAACTAGCCTATCTATAGACGACCTATACATTGTAATGGGGTAAATATTAACTAGCCTATCTATAGACGACCAATACACTAATTAATTATTTCACTATTCTAGCCCACATAACCTAGCATATGTAATGAACTTGTGTTCATTACATAGGCAACTCTCATCTGGTAATCAAGTTTCAAAGCCTGCTCTCACTGGTCTCATCTCAGGCTCAATAGGAACGACAATTACTCTGTCCATGCTTGTGAAGTCTACCACTTGTATAACCCATTTGTTGAAGTAATTTGGAACTTATTCTTTAAATATGCTTCTCAAAATTACCAACATGAGGAGAGCACTGCTCATGAGCAACAGCTAGTGCATGACGAAATGCATTGAAAGAAAAGGAAATAGTATTCTGCTATATAGGTTGATTTTTCGCTTGCAATTTGTTAAGTATTTCTTCTGTCTCCATTGATTAATCTGTGAGCTTTTGAAAGACAAGTTCGATGGTTTTTTCCATCGTATAGTACTAATTGTCCAACTTTGAACTTGTTCATTGTGCTTCTCAGAATCAGAAGGATTAACAGTTTGTAGCTTGCTAATGCAATCCTCTAATTGACCTTTAGTACCATGTAAGTCACTTGCCTCTTGCACAAGCTTTTGATTGAGGTGTTGCAAATTCTAGATGGACCTGACCCCTAGCAATTTTTGAAGCAGATCATACTCATTCTGATACTCATCAAAGTGTCTTAAGTGAGGCAACCTGCTAACGAAGTTGTGTATTAATTTTCTGCAATGAATTAACTTCCTCATAAAGCTTGGCATTAGTGTTTTACAGTCAAGCAACCTGTTCACGAGGCCTGTTATTTGTGTCTTGCAGTGGAACCAATTGCTTATGAAGTCTGGCATTATTATTTGGCTTAGAGGTAACTCCATCACGGAGTTGGGTAGTAGAGTATTGTGAAAAAACAATTTGATTATGAAGTTTGTCATTAGCAGTTTGCAAGGAAATTATCTTCTCATGGCTTTTCTGAAGAAATTCTGCTTACTCACCGTGCTTTTGAAGGAGCAAATCTTTTTCCTCATGGCATTTTTGATGGATCAAATCTTCTTCCTCAATGACATTTTTGAAGGAGCAATTCTTCTTCATCAGAGTCAGCCATAGTGAAAAAATATTGTACTATGCAATTATCAACAAGTTGAAGAGCCTTTCAGCAGGGCACACAGAGCGTGAGGGGTCCCAGAGAGTGCAAAAGAAAAATGTATATGGTTCCCCTTTTAAAAGATAAATGTAATGCACGAAACAATGTATAAAGGAAGGTGTTTGCTCCTTTAATAAAACATAATTTTATCTTCAAGGTAAAAATTCATTTTTTAATAATATAGCCTCCTCTCCCTTTTTTGGTACTAAAATGATAGAGGAGGATGCTTGAACCCTTTTGTCCTTCCTCCTATCAAAAGAATCTTTACCAACTCTCACATAGGAGGGATTAATAATTAAACGAACTAAAAATATTTGAAACTTTCTTCACATCCCAAACAATTTAAATTTTTTTAGGAACCTTGATTTACAGGTTTTGGTTCGCATGAATAGCAGAGCTATACTTTAACAACGCAACTCTAAGGGATGCATGGTCAAAGACCATGATCCAAGTCTGACTTCAGGTTTCTAAGTTGAGAGGGCTGAGACCTGTTATGTTCTACACATGGATGAGTACCAAGTAGTAAAAGAGCGCATCTCAAGATGGCACGAGCTCAGAAACATGTTGTAGAAGGAGCTATGTGATCTGCCGAAGGCTCTGAATGTGCTGCAGACTACAAATATATTCCGGAAAACAACCTTGAGCTGTGGTGTTTTCAGAAATACGGAAGGCCTGTTGCAATCGTTGTTCACTGAGGTCTCCACGAGCTTCTCAATGACTCCAAAATTAGTTTTTTCTTTATTCTACTGATGCATTACACCTTATATATGCCTCATTCATCCAACATATTCTCAACAACACATTAGCAACTATCTTCTCAGGTTTGGCGGGTATGTACAAGTGATTGGATACTTTTCTTCATGCCTGTGAGCCCCACATTTCTATTTACAGCGCTTCTCGGCTCTGTGAAAAACTAGGTGAGGCAGAAGAATCAAGAATTTGATTTGACTTGTGAAAAGCTCAATGAGTACAAAAATATAAAAAAATACACAAATTTTGATTAAAAAAAGGAAAATTTCATTAATTTTCTCTTGGACTGTTGGACGTGGATTCAAATAGTGATTCGTGAAAGCCTTGTTGCTGCTGACTGTTGGAGTAGAGGTCTTGTTGCTACTGGAGTGCAAAACCTGCTTTCTTTGTGTAGAAATCCCTAGGTGAACATTCCGTCTCAAAATGCATACATTCGTCTTGTTTTGGGATTAGGAGAGCAGAGGAAATAACATGGAAAAACCAGTGGAGAAAATGAGTAAAAACGACTCATTTTTGGGTTTTATAAATACATTGACTTGTCAATGACCTGTGAGTACTTGTCGAATCCAAGTTTGATATGCAAGTATTTGTGGTTCAAACTCTTGGCAATACAAACTTGTCAATGAGTTGAATTGGCCTGAGTCAAGCCAGATGGCTCTGTTAACATTGCATGAGATCTTTTGTGGTCTCTCCCAACTACGTAGTGGCCTTCATGATTCACATTGCACAAATGTAATCCTCTAAATATCAACACAAGCGTTTGCAAAATGCGTCAACAAGGTTGCACACAAAGTGTTGGACAAAATGCCTCAACAAGGTTGCACACCAAGTGTTTGAAGAAATGCTTCAACAAAGTTCACCAAGTGCTTTATGACATGCTTCAACAAAGTTGCATACCAAGTGATTTTAAGGATGAAAATTTATATTAAAATGTAGAAACCTGGGCTAATATTACTAGTCCTTAATATGCAAAATGTAAAATGTTTGGCGATATTTTTTTAAAAATATTCAAATTTCTAAGGATTTAATATAGTTTCTATAAATTTTTGGCGATTTTTAAGGTAAAATAATTTTATTCTATAGAATTTGGGCAAATTGTTTTTAGAAAATATGGAATTGGCGAATCTTTTTTTTGGAAAAAATATGGAGAATTAGCCCATTTGCGAGATTTAACCCCTAAAATCATCTATGGACTGCTTGATGAAATGCCCCAATGAATATCCAAAGTGCATGCCATAATTATCATGCATACATCTCCACGAAGTCACAGGGAAAAGCATCACCTGCTCTGATACTATGTACAAGTTATGATATAAACAATATGACGATAACAGTAAGTTGCACACACATAGGAGTTATGTATAGAAATGCAAAGAGCAGAAGATGCACTGGTATGAATGTACCCTAATTTTTTAAAATATAATCCAGGATGAAGATAGTGTGCAAGATGTGTACAGTTGATTACTTGTGTTCTACTTGATTCTTGATAACTTAACAAATGAGGTTGAGAAATCTCTCACATATAGGCTTTAGGGTAGATTAAACCTAGCCCCTAACCCTTGATGTGGGAGTACTAGGGCTGCCCACTAACAACCTATGTCACCATAGGTTGGCCACTATGGGTTTACATTGTACAATCATAACCCAATGGGACCACAAGGCACCCCTTAAAGGGTCACGACTCACAAGTCACCAAGACTATATTAACAACCATAACACAAACAATAAGAACAGAGTAAGACATTATACTCTTTTTTGGCAACGAAAGTAGTTGATGCAAATATAACAAAATATTTTTGATGCCAGAAATACAGATGGAAACAAATTGGAATAATCAAGATTGTAATGGGGTTTGCAAAGGAGTGGCAACTACAAGAACTGCTTTAACTGACTAAATTTCACAAAAAGCAAATATCTGCTTCACTGCAAGGTGGCAACCTTCATAGTTCGGTGTTATTTGTGTACATCCCTTTGCAGAGACATTTCGTACAGATTTGCAGATAACGGTTCAGAGATTCTGTTGGGTATGTAGTTTCTGGAAGGACTATGTTATAGGCCTAAGAATTGCAAATAGATCCGATATGGCAACTGGGCATGAAAATAAGAGTCTAGATGGGCGTGAATCACCGAAGGCAAGGGACTATGTTATAGGCCCAAGATTGGGAAATAGATCTGGTATGCCAACTGGGCATGAAAATAAGACTCCAGATGGGCAAGAATCACCAAAGGCAAGGGAATGAAGCATTAGTTTTTCAAGAAACAAGAATTATATTAACAGGAAACTTTTGCATCATAGATGCTACAACAAGCGTGATTAAATTTTTTGATACAACTAGGACTTTTAATCCCGGTCTTAAGTTTTAAGTTTTAACACTAGAAAGATTTTTTTTCCTCCCTCTGGTTTTTTATTCTTATCTCTTTGTGTCTTTTTCTTTTTTGGAAGTTAAACCAAATACTATGCAATGTCCATCTTTTTTCTGACTCCTCAAGAAGAATGAATGTTTTTCTTTACCTTTAGAGGATGTTGAATCTGAATCTTCAGCGTGTTCTCTTCCATTTTATCCTTTTGGTTCTGCAGGCTCATTCTCTTCATCTGTGGGGTTCTGCTGGATATCTTTATTTTCAGTGGGATTTCCTGTTACTGAAGAAGCTGGTTGTGGATTGTTGAGAGGATCAATCAAGTGTTTAAATTATTTCTTTATTTTTTCTTGTTTCCTTTGGTTCCTTCTTTTTCTGGCTCCAGCCTGCTGTTCTTTTCTTCGTCTTTCTTGGCTCCTGTAAACCTTTTCTGGGGAGGAAGCGAGGTTTAGGGGAGGGTCAGAGGGAGCCACATTTCTGTAAATTTGGTAGATTGTATGCTGGAAAGACACATTCTCGTAATCAAGAATCAGTATCCAACAATGTGTCTATAATGAGAGTTAAATCTTCTGAATCCATTGTGGATATTCTTTTGCACACAGATCATCTGTAGTTGCAGTAATATTCGAGTAAAAGACTTAAATAAGCCACTATATTATAATAATTGAAGGCAATCAGAAGATGTTTGCCCTATTCTCAGTGGGACTTGTGTCAATTGTGCTACTCTGTTGATGTCTGCTATGGTAAGGAGAGTCATGTGCAAAGTCTTATCCCCAGTAATAGTTTGATTATGCACCTGTCCTTCCGAAAATATCCCAAATCCAAGAACCAGTGGCAAGGCTACATGTACAGTTTCTCCCGGTGATAATCTCCTTTCTTAATTTGCATGCTGAAAATATTTGATGTGGGCCTTGTCTTTCTTTTATTTACAAGGTGTATTATTTACTGTCATAGAAATCAGTTCACTTTGTGTTTGTCCACATAGATTTGCATTTTGTAAAAATGTATTGCAGATTATGTCTTGTTACTAAAAGTCATAAATTTTGCTTTATTTTTCCTACGAGTATGAAATATCTTATCTAGCTTGTATGTTTCACAAAATAACTATGGGGCAGGTAGAATGTCTAACAGTATAGTAGATCATCATAACCCATATTTTGTTCTCTTCCTGACTGCATGTACAGTTCTATGAACAACTAACAATGATCCTGTTTAATAGGAAATATGACTAGGATTTTGTTTTGTATGGCCATTTCAGGCAGTTGATGGAGCACTTAGTGAAGGTCGACATCTGAGGGCGCTTATACTTGCTCTTCGTCTAAATGAAGCTAGCTGGATCAGGAAATGTGTTGTATCAGTGCATCCAAAGGATGTCGCGACTGTTGCTGCTGCAGTTCCATCTAAGTATTTGCGCAGGCTAATTGAAGCATTTGCTGAGTATTTGGAAGGTTCTCCACATCTCGAGTTTCTTCTTCAGTGGTGCCAGGTCTGTCTTTGAACTCTACTGACCCTTTCTCATAGATTTTTGTAGTAGATGGCATGAACAACAAAGCAAACTGAATACAAGTAAAGAAGAAAGGAGGCAACTGAAGTAGGTAAAATTTTGATTTTGGAAATTTGTTCTGCAGGAGCTTTGCAAAGCCCATGGTCAAACAATTCAACAACATTGCAAAGATTATCTTCCAGCATTGAGGTCATTGCAGAAGTCCTTGACTAGGTTGCATCAGGATCTCTCAGACACTTGTTCCTCCAATGAATATCTACTTCGTTATTTATGTACACCATCCTTGCCTAATTAAAAGACCATGGGAACGGACAGAAACAGGCACACAGTCCATTGTATATCATGGATGGGTACATTGAGAACTTCATTTTGTGGCATGTATGGAAAACATGTTCAAGTGTACTCATTAATTGGGCTTCAATATGAGGCCTAAACTGTTGGCCGAGTTCAACAAGTGTAGCTTCTGGTGCTTCATCATGGAAGATAGAGATGATCATTTCTACTCAGGATGATCTATACAAATCATAGGGGCATATGAAGGGTCAAAAATAGCTGGGGTCAGCATGCTCTGTTTTCAGTGGTTGCAATTTCCTTCATATAGTTATTACCGAAAGAGATATTGCATGCTGTCCTAATGTGTTAAGGGTAATAGGGCTAAATCAGAGATTGTCACCGATCCCCACAAATAAAGGCTGAAGGTGTTTTTAGCAAGGCAAGGCTTAGATTATCATATCTTCTTTGCTTTGATCTTTAAATTATATTTTATGAAATTCTACTGCCCATCATAATTTTTGGCATTTCATATTGCTTTAAATATTGAAATGATTATCATAATGTCATAATATTGGTTTATGTATACAAGGTGGTGTATATCAATTGGCATACTATGATTATCAGCCCTGGGTTTGCCGAAATTCAGTCTCAGTCCGAGTCTGACACATTTTCCATGTTTTTATTCCATACTCAGTGGTGGGTAGAACGTGGATGTACAACTTGAAACAACTGAGGGTAATTTTCCTATAAAGCCTACATTATTATCTTTTAATTCATATGCAATTTAGCAGCACCTAAGTATACTGCTGAAGTAACTGAGATCTGGGTTGCCCAGCTTGATTAGCAGTTTCAACTTTAAATATGCAAACTTGATCCCTAGTTTGCAATAGTTGGCTAGAACCATTACTAGTCTCTGATCTCAACCATGATATGTGTTTAGATCAAAGTTAACCATACTTGGACTCCAAGAATGATTCGGTGAGGCCAAAGAGTAAAAGTAGGAGTTGACTTGAACTTGGGAAAAAAGCTCAGGAGTCGCTTTGGAAAAAACCACCTAAATTTCAGGTTTTTTTTTTGGGTGGGGGGGCCCAAAGAAAAATATATTTTCATCTTATGAAAGTCTACAATGTTTATGTAATGCTACTTCTCGAGGCCCATCTTCTGACTCAATTTTTGCAGCTGTTGATAACTATCATATGTTTATTGGACGGGATTTTATGTTGTAACCTCAAAAAGGCCAAATTATACATCTCAAGATCCACATCTTCGACAACTCCACTTTTTCAGCTTTCAATAACTGAGTCTGCTAGTGGTTGGATACGGTGTCTCGTGCAGCAATCAATTTTCAAGTCAGATACCATTTAAATTTTGTGACTGAAGCCCCTAATATTAGTATGTTGTCTGTTCCGTGTGATGTTTTTAAATAATTCTTTTATGTTATGCTGTATTTGCGCCTAGTGATGCTTTAATATTTGGTGTAATGGAGAGTTTTTATTAGATAAATTATTTTTTAACAAAATAATTTTATATCATAAACAATTTTGAAAAACACCGCATTATTCATGGGGTACGACGTATCAATATGGTCATTGTATAAGATCTAATTAAAATAATTCAAGATAAATACAATTAAAAAAAAAACTTAATAAAGACTAAACATAGTATGATAAAGTATACGGGACATTAAAGGATTTTATGGCATGATTGTCTACGTATGAGTTGGAGGATTGTGGTTGTATGTGTTAGTATTGCATTTAAGATAAATAAAACTCAAAAAAAAACTTAAGAGTAAATATAGTATGATAGTGTATATGGGATATTAAAGGATTTTATGGCATGATTGTCTATGTATGAGTTGGTGCATTGTGATTGAATGTGTATTACATTCATGATTTTTCATTTGCAATTTTTTATTAAGATATGGGTCGTTGCCTTCATCTCCTATTTTTGTAATTTTAAGATGACAAATTTAAAAGTGGGAATATTTAGAGAAAAATAACAATTGACTCTTACCATATTTAAACTTGTTTTTCTTAATTTATTGTGGAGATTTTGAATGTATATATTTGTGTTGTATCCATAATTTTTCATTTTGTAATTTTATATTTTTGTAATTTTAAGATAACATTTAAAAGTAGGGAATATTTAGAGCACAATAACAATTGATGCTTGCTTACCATATTTAAACTTGCCTTTCTTCTGAATTTATTGTGGAGATTTTGAATGTATGTATTTGTGTTGCATCCATAATTTTTCATTTTGTAATTTTATATTTTTGTAATTTTGAGATGACAAATTTAGAAGTAGAGAATATTTAGAGCATAGTAACAATTGACTTACCATATTCAAGCCTGCCTTTCTTCTTAATTTATTGTGGAGATTTTGAATGTATGTATTTGTGTCGCATGCATAATTTTTTATTGGCAATTTTTAGATATAAGATATGAATTATTGTTTTCATTCCTAATTTTCCAAATTCTAAAGCAACATGTTTAAATGTGGGGGAGCACTATCATAGTAGATGCCTATCATATATAAGTTGCATCCATAATTTTTCATTGGCAATTTTTAGATATAAGATATGAATTATTGTCTTCATCCCCAATTTTCCAAATTCTAAAGCAATGCGTTTAAATGTGGGGGAGCACTATCATAGTAGATGCCTACCATATATAAGTTTGGTTTTATTCTTAATTTATAATATAAGAGTGTTCAACTACATGTTCATTTTTTTGGATATGTCGTTGTTAGGCCTGGACCCAATTGACAATGAAGCAAGCTTCCAATGGGTAATTCACCTCATAGGAAGGTCCTTTTTTGTTTGATGGGCGTAGTTCTACTCTCCATTATTGATAAGTTAGTGAGTCTTGTACATTTATTTGCAAAATAATGAATTACGTTTTTTCACACCTTTTTATCTACATTAACTCACTACTAAGATTTGTGACCTTCCATTTTCCCTCCACCCTAACTCTTACACATCAATAATTAAGGTCTTTAATTAGCTAATTCTCACTCCATTATTGTTTGAATACTTTGCGTTGTTTCTTCCATTAATCAATGACATCCATTAGTTTGGGCTTTGCTTTGTTGACACTATGTAGATTTACAAGGCCCAAGTGTTAAAACTATGACTTTCAATTCTTAATGTTTTCAACTCCAAGGCATTAATGTCTATGTCTCAAAGCTCAATATTCTTGAAGAAATTATTGTCAATTCTCGAACAAGAATCAATTCTAGAACATTAATTGTCAAAGCTTGAGAGCCTTTTAGAAAAGCATGTAGCTCCAATGGAAGAATCAATCCACCATTGATGTATGTAATTAACTATCTTTTATACCTCCAAAATCACAATGGTGGATTAAGGTGGACGACAACTATTGATTGAGTCATTGATAAACGTAGATGAATGTACAGTAACCATGTTTTATGTGGTTGTGCTTGTAGGTAATTAGTGTTGATCGAACCACACTTGCATAGTGGCAATATGATTCACAAATTTAGATGTTTTGTCACTATACACAAGTTTTAAATATATACAAAGCATAAAACATGCACATGTTTACAAACAAATATATAATAATTGTGTTAGAAATGATTAGAGTATAAAAGAATACAACCACATTGACTAAAAGGTATGGTGATAAGGCCACTTAACAAAAATTGTATAGCTTGCAGGCCACTGCTATGACTTGTTGGTCCCTACAATAGTTTTATGATGAAAACCTTAAACTTTGACGACAATGCTTTTCATTGTTCTTATATTGCACTACTCTCAACTCTTTTTCAACTCTTTTTGCATCTCCAACTATGTAAGGACTATTTATAGGTATTTCATGAATGCTTTTGGTTGATTGGTTCAATATATTTGTCTCAATCTTTAATTGATGCTTCAATTCCATTAGAAAAAAAGGTGGATCCTTGACCTACTTCCTAGTTTTCTTGGTAGGTGTCACCCTTTCTATGATCAAGTTTGACTTGACTAGCTTTTTTCCCACTTTTAATTTGATATTCTTAGTTCATCATCATTAATAATTTGTCTAACAACACTCCTCCCATGACGAGGTTATTACGCTTGTAATTCCTTTGCGAAAGCTTTTCAACACTCTTGCTTGCCTTGCCACCACTTTTGTTAAGTTGTCGATTCCCACTCCATTTCCTTACAATTCCTTGGACCTACCATTTGTTGTAGCCCATGCCACATCAACCACCTCCCATTGACAATTCATTGCATCACTTGCTTTCTATTGGTTGTTATTAATGTATTGATTAACATCTCAACAACAATGTCATTTTTTCTATTTTTGGACATTTGGTTCTTTGCATATTCTCTTACTATTGTATTGGGTTTCATTGAACATATTTCTTCTACACAACTATATTACAAGTCGTAACTATAATGCTTAATATTTCAATACTTTCAACGCTTGCTTCATTGAAATTTTTTTCTGCTCGACTCCTAGCATGCTTTAAAATTTTTGGAATTTCTTCTAATAGTAGCCTAGTGAACGATCTTGTAGAATTTCACTTTTCCCTTTACCCTCTTGCATTTGTCTCAAGTAGAGGCAATAACCTTTAGTATGCTTTGCTCTTCCATGAAATACACCATTCATTAGTGGAATTGCTCTTCAATTGTCCCAAAACAATACAATTAACTATTCTTGTTTTACTTTTTATGTCTATCAAAATTATCCTAAACGACACTGCTTCACAAGTTCTAGTTGTTGTTCATTTGTGATCCTCATTAGTTGAAGATAGCCCAACCCACCCAATAAGACCATTGGGCCATTATAGGGCAAAAAGGGACAAGGTTTATCTTTATAACAAGGTTAAATCAAGTTCTAAAGTTATATTTAGAAGACATTAAACAATACAAAACAATAAGCAACTAACTATCAATCGTACATTTATGAAACCATAACCAATTTTTTCACTATGGAGAAGGAAAACAATACACATTTGTATCTTGTTCACCAAGGTGGACTATGGATTTGACACTCCTTAGCTCGAATATGTAGCCTTCGGGACAACTTCATTCTTGGCAAATGTTCTCCTAATGATGTATCTCCAATCCACTTGTTAGGCCAGATAGGGTAGAAAATATAACTCCACACTTGATGCGTTTGCATTAACTAGATAGGTGAATAAATACAAGTAAAATGGTTGTTCGTCTTCCATAACGGATGATGCTACCTATCATCTATGACTGTTCATATTTACATTAATGTTACAATAAATGCAATCACGAGGATTATGCGTCCAACATCCCCCCCCTTAATCCGAAGGGTTGTGTGTGAGTCCAAACATCATTCTAAACTTTTCAAAATTCTCTTCGAAGCGCTTTGGTGAAGATGTTCGTAATTTGCTCATTTGTGGAACAATATCTAAAGTGAATAGTCTTGGCTTCTACATGAGATCGAATTAGGTGATACTTTGTGTTGATATGCTTGGTTCGATCATGGAATCTTTGATTCTTGGCCAACTTGATTGTGGAAGTATTGTTAACTAGAAGATTTGTATAATTCACTTGTTTCTCTTGCAAATATTCAAGTATTTTCCTGAGCCATACAATCTTGTTTGTGGCTTCTGCAACTGCCACATATTCTGTCTTTGTTGTGGAATCTGCTGGAACTGTTTGTCTATGTGATCTCCAGGAGACAACTACTAATCCAAGACTTATGAGATTGTCTGAAGTTGATACTCGAGTTTTCTTATCCCCAACAAAGTCTGAATCAGAATATCCAATCAGGTTGAAGTCATCCACCTTAGAGTACCTAAGTCCAAAATCTTGAGTTCCTTTCAAGTAATTAATTTTTTTTTTTTTGCAACAGACCAATGTCATTCACAAGGCATTTGCATGAACTTGGAAATAATCCCAACAACAAATGAAATGTCTGGTCTAGTGGTAGTAAGATAGATAAGACTTCCCACAAGTTCTCTATACTTGGTTGCATCTTCAAATTCATTCCCTTCATTTGATGCGAGTTTCAAATCCCGTTCCATTGGAGTAAAAACATTATTACACTCAGTCATGCCAAACTTGTTCAACAATTCTCCAATGTACTTCTAGGAGATGAATATGTACTTTGGATTTTGAATCACTTTGATGCCCAAATAGTAGTGAAGATGTCCCAAATATGTCATCTCGAAGTCTTCTTCAATTCTTTATTGATGCAATTTAGTTCTCATTGTTCCCTGTTATGAACAAATCATCTACATATATTACAAGATACACAACATTTTTTCCAACTTTCTTGGCAAACAAAGTTGCATTGTCAAGATTGAAATGCTTGAAATTTAATTTCAGAAGATGCTCGATAAACTTTTAATACCATGCTCGTGGTGCTTGTTTCAAGTTGTACAAGGTTTCTATGAGCTTGCATACCTTATGTTCTTGTCCCTTCACAACAAAGCCTTTTGGTTGAGACATGAACACATTGTCTTCCAAGTCTCCATTCAAGAAAGCAATCTTTACATCCATTTGATGAATTTTCCATCCATTCCGTGCTACCATGGAAAATAGAGTTTGAATGGTAGCCCATTTTGTTGTGGGGGAAAAAGTTTCCTCATAATCAACACCTTCTTTCTGTGAAAATCCTTTTGCCACGAGCCTTGCTTTGTGCTTGTCAATTGAGCCATCTAATATGTACTTATTCTTGAATACCCACTTGCAATCGATTGGTTTGGTTCCAAATGGAGGATCCACCAACTTCGATGTACCATTTTTTTATGAGAACATCGTATTCCTTTTGCATGGCTTCTTTCCATTCATCATGCGAAACAACTTCTTTAAAGGAATTTGGTTCAAGTTTAGTAGAAAAATTCAACTCATAATTATATGAAACATCCAAATCATTTACATCACCTAAGTTTGAATTATCTACATTACCTTCATCTAGTTTTGAGGACAATCTAGTTCATGTCTTTCCGATCTCATCAGGATGAACAATTTCAAGTGTTTTAGTTGTTGATGATTTGCAGCTATGTGAGACATTCTCTAGCTTACAAACCTGTGAGATGTGGATCATTGCAGCTATGTGAGTCTTTCTCTCAGCTTACAAACCTGAGAGAGAGCCCCTAAGAAGGGTACGTGGTTCCTGCTTGAGACAGAGTTGGAACATAGAGATGACCTCCTCCATTCAGAAAGTTGAGAAGAACTCTAGATGATTATCCACTGAGAAAGGCGATCTGTTGAGTTAGACGCGCTTATGGCTAAGCACAAGGTGAACGTGTGAAATCCTAAAGTGTTGGGTGCATCGTGGATGAGCACTAGTGGGTGTATCTGATCCTTTGCTATATATTGTTCAAGAGTCAAATATGCTTGTAACCCTAATTGTTATGTAAAGGGTACATGTCGGCCCCACCTTAATGTGTTTAGTAATAAATATAAAAGATAATTAATCTGATTAATATTGATTATAATGTGACTTAAAGAGGTCGGCCATGTTGTGTCTTAGACACTTCTGTTGATAGGACAAGTCTAATATAAGTAAAGGAGGATTCCCCATTGTGGAATCATATCCTACACACAAGTTTGAAAATTTAAGCAAATACATTCTCTTAGGAAAATGTGCGCACCTCTCTTGGGCGCTAGAATTCTAAGGTTTGAGCACTCTCTTATGTGTTAAGTCTTTTGGTGGTGAAGGTCTTTCTCTTGAAGATTATAGCAAAGGATTTGGCTAGGTTTTCTCCCCTTGTTGAGAAGGGTTTCCCAGGATACTTTTGGTGTTCTTGTGCATGGTGTTTCTTCTTGTGATCTTGGATGCTGCAACATAATTGTTTATGGTTAAGACAAATTGAAATGAACTACATGCTTAACCTTATCTATTGAAAAATCAACATGTTATCAGAGCATAGGTCTTGAAGATCCCATTGCACAAGCATTTTCTAGCCTTTCTCTCACACATCTGCAGAAACCGTACGATCCTCCTAAGGTTTCTAGAAATTCTGTATGACCTCCTCTTCTGAGAGTTTTTATCACTCAAATCTTGGAAGCTAGGGATAAAAACAACATAGAAGTGTACGACCTCCTCCAATGCACCTCCAACAAGTCTCAGATTGCATTTCTGGGCATTTTGATTTTTTTGGCTATAAGGGTTTCTAGGGTTTAGCCAAATTCTGTAGAAAAATTCAGAATTGTACTTTTGCAACTACTTGAAGAAGCTCTTTAGCTTACCAAGGCTATCATATTTCTCAAGGCCTATTGTTGGTCGTCATAAGCCCAACAAAACCTAAAAGTGCTAGCCTAGCCTAGCCGTTAGGTATTCTAGCCTAGTTGACAAGGGTTTGTGAAGATGAGTAAAATCATGATGGGAAGCAAGCTTGATGGTTCAAACAAGCCCAGTTCTAGGAAGTCAAGATCTCAAATAAATAAAGACATCAACATCTCAACACTCTCAGGTATGGTTCCTATCAATGACAATACTTGGCTAATTGACAGTGGTGCCTCCAGGCACATGACCAGTATTAGAAATCATCAAACACACTTCACTGAGAAAGAGACACATCTACATGTTGTTTTTGGAGATGATGCCAGATATAATGTGAGAGGAGTTGGAACTTCTACCTTCCAACTAGATTCAGATATGCAGCTTAAACTAGAGGAAGTTCTATATTTACCTGGGATGAAGATAAACCTTGTCTCTATTTCGACCTTGGAAGAAAAAGGTTACAAAATTACTTTCTCGGAAGGAAGAGTTCTTGCATGTCACAAAGACTCTCATATAAGCTCTTCCAAAGTAATTGATGTCAGAGAAAACAACTTGTACAAATTGACCATCAAACCAGTTCAAGCCTTATTACATGACACTATCAACTTGAGTGAGTTATGGCATAGAAGACTTTCTCACATTCATTATAAAGCTCTTCCAACTCTAAGGAAAATGGTAACAGGTCTACCAAAGATCCAGATTCAACATAAAGTTGTTTGCAAATATTGTGCCCTTGGAAAAAATGTTAAAGAATCCTTTCCTAGCAGTAACAACGGATCCAAGGAAATCTTGGACTTGATACATTCAGATGTATGTGGGCCAATGACTGTTGCATCTTTAAATGAGTACTTATACTATGTACTCTTCATAGTTGATCACTCCAGGAAAACTTGGATTTACTGTTTGAAGAACAAGGATGGAGTACTTGCCAAAGTTTCAAGAATTCAAAGCTCAGATTGAAAACCTGACCGGAAGAAAAATCAAAATATTAAGATCAGACAATGGAGGAGAATACACCTCAAAAGAATCCAACAATTTTTTTATTGAAGCAGGAATCAAGAGGGAGTTCACAGTTCCTTACAACCCTCAACAAAATGAGGTTGCTGAAAGGAAAAACATAACTATCATTTAGGCAACTAAAGCAATGATACAAGATCAGAGTCTACCTATGAATCTATGAGCAAAATCATGTATGACCATAGTATATGTTCAAAACCCTAGTCTTCATCAGATCCTGAAGAACATTACTCTAGAAGAAGCATTCACCAAAGTGAAGTTTGAGATCAGACACTTCAGAATATTTGGATGTCTAGTGTACCTTCATGTACCCAAAGAAAAGAGATCCAAACTGGGACCTTGAGGAAGAAAGGGTACATTTGTAGGATACAGTGAATCCTCAAAAGCATACTGAATCTACATCGCAGGTCAGAGACAAATTGAAGTAAGTAGAGATGTTACTTTTGAAGAAGAAGTATCCTTCCATAAATCCATAGAAGCTCATATGGAAATTGATTGTGAAACAATACCGTCTCCCCCTTCAGTAGTTTAGAGGGAGACAAATATTATTCCAGATGAGCCAATAGCTCCAGTTGATCCAGTTGCTCCAGCAGATTAAGTTTCCCCAAACAACATACCTAGAGACATCACAGTTGGACATAAAATACCTGCTTGGGCCCGAAAAAATTTAGAAGAAGAAGAAGGGCATAAAGCCCCACAAGGAGATACCAGAGAAAGCAAGAGACCAAAGAGATTCTCAAGCTACCTTTTAGCCATGACCCACATTATTGACTCAGAGCCAACTTGTCATGGAGAAGCCTCAGGTGAACAAGTATGGCAAGATGCCATGACTGAAGAATACCAATTGATATTGAAAAATGATGTATGGGATGTTGTTCCAAGACCAAAGGGAAAGTCGGCAGTGACTTCCAAATGGATTTACAAAATCAAACATGCTGCTGATGGAAGCATTGAAAAATACAAAGCAAGATTTGTGGCCAGAGGGTTTTCACAAATAGAGGGAGTTGACTATGACGAGACTTTTGCATCTATAGCCAGATACACCTCCATCTGATCTATCATTGCACTAGCTGCTTCCATGGGTTGGAAGCTACATTAGATGGACGTAAAGACAACCTTTCTCAATGGTGAAATTGAGGAAGAAGTTTATATTGAGCAGCCAGAAGGTTTTATCGTACACAACAAAAAATCTCATGTATGCAGGTTGAAGAAATCCCTATATGGTCTAAAACAAGCACCACGTGCTTGGTACGAGAAAATGGATGGATTTCTAATGAGTTTTGGTTTCAACAATAGTACAACTGATCCAAACTTGTATTATCACATTGATGACAATGAGTATCTGATTTTGGTCTTATATGTGGATGATATTTTCCTCACCGGTTTAGAGAGACTCATTGCTAAATGACAGCAAGCATTGACTGCCAAATTTGAAATGAAGGATTTGGGCTTGATGCATTATTTCTTGGGACTAGAAGTATGGCAAAGAACATATGCGATTTTTCTAAGTCAAGGAAAATATACTATGGAGATACTGAAAAAGTTCAATATTACAGAATGCAAATCCATGCCTACTCCAATGGTAATGGATTTAAAGAAAATGAGTGACACTAATTCATGAGACGTAGATCTACATTTATATCAACAACTGATTGGATCTTTGATGTATCTGGTTAACACCAAACCAAACATTTTCTATGCAGTGAATGTGCTTAGTCAATTTATGAGCCAACCAAAACATACACATTGGATAGTCGCAAAACACGTATTGAGATACTTACAAGGCACAATTGGTTATTCTTGAGATATGCATCCAATGTGGACATAAGCTTGCAAGGATATGCTGATGCAGATTGGACAGGAAGTGCAGTAGACAAAAATAACACCTCAGGTTGCTGCTTCACCTTAAGATCAACCATGGTTTCTTGGTGTAGCAAAAAACAAAGCTCTGTGGCTTTAAGCACAATAGAGGCAGAGTACATTGCACTAAGCGTGGCAGTTCGTGAAGCTGTATGGATTCACAAAATTTTGACTGACTTGTTCGATCATGAGATGGATCCAATTACTATTCATTGTGACAACCAGAGCTATGCAAATCTCTATGAGAACCCAATGTTTCATGACAAATCGAAACACATTGAAATAAAGTATCACTATATTAGAGACATGGTGCAGAGAAACACAGTACACGTGCAATATCTTTCTACTCATGAACAAATTGCAGATATCTTCACTAAACCACTTGCCAAGACAAAGTTCGAGTATTTCTGTGAGAGACTTGGTCTGGTGGAAAATGCCTCCCTAGCTGAGAGGGAGTGTTGATGATTGCAACTATGTGAGACATTCTCTAGCTTACAAACCTGTTAGATGTGGATCATTGCAGCTATGTGAGTCTTTATCTCAGCGTACAAACTTGAGAGAAAGCCCCTAAGAAGGGTAAGTGGTTTCTGCCTGAGACAGTGCTGGAACGTAGAGATGACGTTCTCCATTCAGAGAGTTGAGAAGAACTCTAGATGATTATCCAGTGGGAAAGGCGATCTGTTGAGTTAGACGTTCCTATGGCTGAGCACAAGGTGGACATGTGAAATCCCAAAGTGTTGGGTGCATTGCCATGTGAACAGAAATGCAGATGATGTATTAGCCTCCTTTGAGCAACGGAGTTGATGAGAAAACTCCAGATGATTCTCCGGTGTGAGGCAGTGGGAAAGAAGATTTGTAGAGTGGACATGCCTATGGATGAGCATAGGTGAACGCGTGAAGATATGGTTCTTCTGTGTAATGCAGTGAGCTAGAGATATGCCATAATTGTTCACGGTTAAGACAAATTGAAATGAACTACATGCTTAACCTTATCTATTGAAAAATCAACATTAGTAAGCCAGTTTGGTGGACCATTCTAAGATGGTCCAGATTTCTCGACTGATTGATATGGTGTTGAGTTGTCATCAAGCTTCAACTTTTCAAACCTCTCTATCACATCATCCAACTAAACTTTAGGTTCTGACGAAGTGGCATAATCTTCTTCATGTGGGGGAGATGGTGCTACAAAAGAATATTCCATAGATTGACCCAAGATAGGGATCCCCCCTTCAAGATGTGGAATCTCATCATCAAATTCATGATATGTCTTTACACGAGTGAATTTGTCCAGATGATCAAGCTGCCTCTCATCTGTTTCATTTTTCTTGGAGGATTCAAGAAATATCACATCTCTGGAAATGATGAACTTATTGTTTGTCTCATCGTAAATACGATACCCCTTGGTGGTATTTGAGTACCCCAAGAAGATGCACTTTTGACTCCTTGTATCAAGTTTGCTTCTTTGCTCCTTAGGAATCAAGGCATAACAGGTGGAACGAAAAACCCTGAGATGCCTCACCGAAGGAATGTGGCCATACCACCTTTCGTATGGAGTCTTGTTTTTTAGAGCATGATATGGACACATGTTTTTGACCTAAACTGCATGCAGAATTGCATCAACTCAAAACATCAATTTAACATTCTTGAAAAACATCATGGAACACACCATATTTAGGAGTGCCATGTTCATTCGTTCAACCACACCGTTTTGTTGGGGATTGTATGGAACCGTGGTTTGATGTTTGATCCCATGCTGGCGAAGGTAGATTTAAAATTCATTAGATGTATATTCTCTTCCATTATCAATGCGAAGAGATCCAATATGAGACTCAACTTCATTTTGAATTCATACATGAAAATTTTTAAATGTTTCAAAAGCTTGTGATTTATCTTTCAACAAGTATACCCAATACATCATGGTGTATTCATAAATGAAATTCATGATATATTTGTTTCCATTTGCAGAAGAAACAATCATAGGGCCGCACAAATCAGAATGAATTGGTGCAAGTTTTCTACATGCTCTGGAAGTAGAATCATGAAAGAGTTGTTTTTTGTGTTTTCCAAAGATACAAGTATTACATTCCTTCAATTTCCTAGGAATAGTAGGCAAACCAGAAACACCATTCTTTCTCAACAAACAAAGACTGTCATAATTAATATGGTCAAATCTAGCATGCCACAAAAGACTAGATGGTATTATACCTAAGTCATGATGAGAGAGGTATGAGGTATGCAACAATGTGTGTATGGGCAGGTGTCCTGTTCAACTTCAACAATGTTCCATCTTCTATTCTGGTCATGACAACCATGTTGTCAGAATCCTTCCTTATCTCAACTTTTCCATCAAACATATGAACATAGTGGCCTTGTTGTCTGATGTGCACAAGGGACAACAAGTTTCTTTGCAACTCTGGAAGATAGAGTACATTGTGCAGAAGAAAATATGGGAGTCCACACAACTTAAGCCTGATGGTGCCCATTTTCGAAGGTTTGAGACATGATCTATCTACAAAGTACACTACATCATCGACATTATCATCGAAGTCTTCGAAGAAGTCTCTTCGAAATGTCATGTGGGATGTTGCGCCTATTTTAAGAATCCATGCATCTCCCCAAGAAGCAAGTGAAACATTAAACAAGTATTCAATTACTCCTATATTGCAATGGGAAACTATGTAATGAGTAGGTGTTTTACCTTCTGTCAAGTCTTTATCTTTGTCTTATGTTTGATGTGGCTTGCCATTGATCTTCATTGTGCATGTATTTTCTTCATGTCCATTCTTTCTACAATGGACACAATGCAAGTCAAATCTCTCATGGGGATTATTCCAACCTGCCTACATCTTATCTTCTTCTTTCCTTGACCTTTCATTTTACAAATTCAGTCCAACCCACTTCAATTGGATGTTGATGGGTATGTGATGCCTGGTGTTGCTGAAGAAGACACATCACAAAGAAAGGGCTCAAAATATTTGAGGCCACATAAACTCCACCTTCAACAAAATCTTCATTGAAGCTTTCAATGCGTAACATGAAAACTTTATGGAACATCTGTTGTCATGGTGAAGGTATTTACAAATTTCACTACCTTCAAAAACTTTTTCATAGGCCCCACCAGTAAGACTCTATCCAAAACAACATGTAAGCAAAGCACTATTGTTGTTTGAAAGAAAATCCATCCATTTCCATAAAGTTAATCTGATAACAAACCAGTTGGATTCACGGAAGCATATATGACATAAGAACGAAAATAATTAATGTAGAGAGTGTCAGCATGTAATTATTTCTTGAATAGGTAGTCAAATCTTTCAACAACCTCCACACGTAAGTCGGAAATGGTGAGCAGATACAACGTCAAATTAGGTTTTTTGCAAAGGATGGCAGGTAGATAAACAAACTGAGAATAAGTCAGAGCCTAGAGGGAAGAGAGACAGGTAGGGAAAACGTCGAGGAATATATTCATGGATTTAGGCGAGGATCTGACACCACTGTGAGGCTAGATAGGGTAGAAAAGATAACTCCACACTTGATGCGTTTGCATTAACCAGATAGGTGAATAAATACAAGTAAAATGGTTGTTCGTCTTCCATAACGGATGACTCTTCCTATCACCTATGACTGTTCATATTTACATTAATGTTACAATAAACGCAATCACAAGGATTATGTGTCCAACACCACTAAAGATACCCCCCATGCAAAGATTTCTGAGCTCTACAACTAAGGGATGGGAGCGACTTTAGGGAAACTCCTTAGCATTGTTTCCTAGTGCCAAGGGAAATTAGGTTGGTTTCATCCCAACCATCTTTCATCGCCATACAAGGTCAAGGATCTGGAATCTGCATCGCAATGCTTCCATCTTGCCTTACCATAACAATGGTAGGGAAACACACATCGTTTCCTAGCCTATGCCCAATAAGAAAAGAAAAATCCCTAAAATCCTCCTTTCATTTGGATATTCACTATTAGAGATAGGGATGTAGCTAATCTAACATGACTCATAAGGAGAAGTGCTACATGTTTGTATCTTGTTAGATGTCCCCCTTAAATGGTTTAATTTTTGTCCTTATATAACAATTCCTAGATATTAAGGTGGTTAGTGAAGTTGTAGCCATTTAGGTCATATGATAACTAGTAGTAGGTTACATGCCCAACCCACTAGGCTAAATACTATGGGTAAAGGTATCATAATGTTTTTAAGTAAAAATGCTTCCCAAGTGCAAAAGGCTTCCTTGGGCTTGAAGGGAAAAGACCAAGGGTACTTGGGAAATTCTTGTGGAAAAGAAGCATTGTACCATCAATGTTAATGAAATCAAGTTCATCCCAAAATTTGATTTGAGGTCAATGCGGGTCCCGTTGATAATCAAGCAACTTCAAACATGTTCCTACATGCCTCAACAATTTTGACAAATAATATCGACATCATGATCCATCATAATAATAATCAAAGTAGCATATCATCAAAATCATCATAATCCATCTTAGTAAAAAGCATCTATGAATGTCTAAGAAATGACCACATGAAATCCACATTAGCTACCAAATATTTATCAATTATCTTATTCTAGTGAATGAAGATAGTCTCAACAATATCATAAAAATTCCCAGGTCAACAAATATCACATAATTGCTATCTAAGTATCAAATTAGCAATTAGGTGATCTTGCATCAAATCATGATCACATGAGATCACCATCGATCACATTTCAAATGCATGTCCAAAAGTGGACCTCCCTTCAACCAAGCATATAGCCTAATCAGAATCTATAAATCCAATTGGTCTAGGCTTTTCATCCCTCGTATCTTCTAGAGCATAAATGATAGTGCCTTTAATGTAGTGCATAGTCCTCTTTGCAACTTTTCAATGGCTTACTTAAACATTTAACTGTGTATTTAGAGGTTGGATTAACCACATAATTGATGATAAGTCAAGTAAATGGCATATAAATGAGTCTCCTCATAATTTTCTTACATAAGGTTTTGTTTCCTTCATTTCTAGTCATTTTCATTCCTTCTTCCATAGGAGTTTTTATTGGCTCACTGTGTCCCATTTGGAACTTCTTCTATAGGCTATCGACATACTTAGTATAAGATAGAGAGGTTGTCCCATATTTCTGACAAGATAATATGGTAAGACTATATCCCTATGAGATCAAAGTGCTTCTTCATATTCAACTTTATTACTAACATATATCCATATTTATTATGGATCTATTAAGCATCAAGAGAGATTCAAAACAATTGAGATATAAATCTCTCAGTGCTTAAAAGATACCGAGTTAAGATGGATCTACACACACACACACATATAGGAGATCTGATAGTTAGCTCAATTGTTCTAGAGCCACACATGAGTTTATCATGCTTCTTGTTGTTCATGGGTTCAACTCTCTTGATTACCCCGCGGCGAGGCCCCGTAATCAGGACCGACAGTTTACCCCTCTTACCATCCATGGAGAAGTATTCAAAGGGTTTTGATTATATGTATATGTGTGTGTGTGTGTGTGTTATATATATATATATATATATATGGAAAACTCTATGAATACTTCCCCATGATCCATGGATGGTAAGCGAGGTAAACCATTGGCCCTAATTACGAGGCCTCTCCCTGGGGTAATCAAGAGAGTCGAACCCATGAGCAACAACAAGCATGATAAACTCATGCGTGGCTCTAGAACAATTGAGCTAATCGTTGGGGCTCTTATATGTGTGTGTGTGTGTGTACACACACGCACATATAAATCTAATGTGAGCAAAATAATAATCATTCAAATATTTATGCATATAAAAATAACACACACACACACACACATATATATAAATCCAATGGGAGCAAAACAATAATCATTCAAATCTTTATGTATATAAAAATAACACTAAAAATGAAATCATATTAACTATAGAAAAAGAGGAACACGAGGCAATTTTGTTTATATATATATATATATATATGCACGCACACACACACACACACATATCATGCAACTCACAATTGATGTCGTGGGTTGA
>SNQJ01S0081953.1:5867-35544 GCA_010110895.2 Picea sitchensis
CCTAGAGCCGTTATCTCCATTTGATCACCCTTCATAAACAAATCATGACATAAAACTGATGGGCGTTGGGCTCTGCTCCTGCAAGCAATCCAGGAGTTAATTCTAACGCTAACAGATGGTGCTTGTATTATCATAATAGATTGGAATGGGATCATCATACTCAACTTGTATATATGTGACAATTTGTTTCATCCATAGAACCTGTGTACAACATGTCGCTGCTACAATATACTCTGCCTCAGATGTAGATAGAGATACTTATGATTGTTTCTTTCTTATCCATGATACTAAAAACTCACCCAATTAGAACGTTGCTCCACTAGTACTTCGTCGGTCATCAATAAAACCTTCCCAATCTGCATCTGTGTAGGCAGTAAGTGATAGATCCTTTCCTTTTGGATACCATAATCCAAACTCTTTTGTTCCTTTGAGACATCTGAAAATCCTCTTCACTGCTAATACATGTGATTCCTTTGGTGCTGGTTGAAATCGTGCCACATGTCCAAATGTCAGCATTACATCTAGTTTGGATGCTATCACATATAGTAGGCTACCAATCATTTACCTATATTTCGTCTGATCTGTAGACTTTGAATCATCATCTATGCTTAACCTTCAACTAGTTTGCATGGGAGTGATAACTGGTTTGCAATCTTCCATTTCAAACCTCTTTAGCATTTCTATGATATACTTGGTTTTAGAAATAAAAATTCCTTGGTTTCTTTGATGTATTTGAAGTCCCAGAAAGAAGGATAGTTCTCCAAGTAATGACATTTCAAATTCATTCTGCATATCCTTTGCAAATTTCTGGGTTAACCTGTCATCATCACTACTAAAAATAATATCTTCAACATAAACTTCAATTAATAAAATACTATCTTGACTTACCTTGATGTGGAGGTTATTGTCTGCACTTCCTTTTCTGAACCCTGTCTGTTGTAGACATTTATCCAGTCTAGATTACCATGCTCTAGGATCCTACTTTAGACCATGAAAGGTCTTCTTTAATTTACACACATAATCTATGTTCTCTAACAACTAAAATCCTTCTGGTTGTTTAATGTAGCCTTCTTCTTCAAGTTCCCCATTCATAAAATTTGATTTTACGTCCATCTGATACACTTTAATATTTTTGGAGCATGCATAAGCTAAAATTAATCGGATTTCTTCCATTCTGGCAACTGGGGAATATGTCTCTTCAAATTCGATTCCTTTAACCTGTGCATATCCTTTACATACCAATCTAGATTTGTTCCTTGTATCCCATCCATCTTCATTCAATTTATTCTTGTATACCCACTTTGTGCCGATCACATTCTTATCCTTTGGTCTTGGAACTAATTCCCAAGTGTAATTTTTCTCTATTTGATCCGATTCTTCATCCATGGCCTTGTTCCAAAATTCATCCTTTTTGACCTCTTCAAAATAGGTTGGTTCAATCGTAGATGTGAGTGCTAGGTGCCTTTGTTCTAGTGAACAAATTATTCTTCTAGTCTCAACTCCTACGTCTTTGTTTCCGATAATCTGATCTGAAGGATGATTCTTCTGTACTCGTCTGCTAGGTGTTTTTGGAGTTACTTGTTGAACTTTCTCTTCTGTTTCTGTCAGATCATCTTCATCTTCCCCTTCTTTTTCATCTTTTGTTTCTTCTTCGTAAAGATGTTCCATTGATTAATTTTCTTCTTCCTTTAATTCTTGTCTACCTGTTTCATTAATTGTTACATTGATGCTTTCCACCACTTTCTTCAATCTTAGGTTGTAACACTTGCATGATTTTATTGTACTTGAGTAACCAACAAGTACTCCTTTGTCCACACTAGAGTCAAACTTTCCCATTCTGCCATCTTCTCTTTTGATGTAGCATTTGCTTCCAAAAACTCTGAAGTGCTTTACATTTGCTGGTCTTCCTTTCGATAGGTCATAAGGAGTTTTGTCAGTGTTGTTTCTGAGCATTACTCTATTTTGAATGTGAACTATTGTATGCACTTCCTGTGTCCAAGAAATATCTATCAATTTGGAATCCATTAACATTTTTCGAGCCATTTCCTGTACTTTCCTGTTCTTTCTTTCAACAACTCCATTCCGCTGAGGTGTCCTAGCAAGGGAGAATCACCTTTTTATTCCATGACTGCTGCATTAGTCCATAAATTCCTTTGAAGTGAACTCTCCTCCATTATCATATCTCAAGCATTTGATTTTTGAATCCATTTCATTTTCAACCATTTCCTTGTAGATCTTGAAGTTTTCAAAAGCTTCTGACTTATTTTTGAGAAAAAAAACTGCGGTCATTCTTGTATAATCATCAACTAATAACATAAAGTACTTCTCACCTTTTAAGCCTGTTGATGATTAAAATTGTCAACGAAGTTTTTCCCACAAAGTGTTGCTAAAGACTAATATTATAAAAACTAAATAATACTAGTAGGTGGGAACCCCTTGAACTATTGAAGATCAGATCTGTTCACTTTTGATGTTGTGATGTTATGCGGCATGGCTTACATGATTAATGAGATGTTGTTGTTATTGGTTATGATTTGAGATTATGAGGTCTTGATTCTTGATGTTACTACAACCTATGCTATTATGTTCTTATCACACCTACACAACAAGCATGTTAGTGAAATTGCATGAAGGACAGTTTTGAGAGAAGCAAAAAAATGCTATAAAAATGGGATCTAATTCGACAATTTTACTATACTAAATGCAAACAATTGGAAAGAAATAAAAAAATTGCAAAGGCGAAGAGTTTAAAGCTATCCTATTCACTATACTACATGCATGAAAGAATTAACAGTTATTGTTGAAGCCTAGCTAACAAGTAAATGGTTATGAAATTGTGATTGGGTTATGGTTAAAACGCATATGGTATGAAATGTTGGTGGCACATTTGGCAAGGTGGTAGTGCTATTAGTTATGCAAATGGTTGAATTATATGGGAGTTGAATTATGTTATGGCATAAGTCGCGCTATTGGTTTTTAATGTTGTAAGGTTTTCGATACATGGTTTGATTAATGGTTAATGTGTTGGCATGTACTGATGAGTTAATGCATTGTGGGTGGAGGCGACGTGCATTTATTGCACTTCACCTTTACTCCTCCTATTAGTCACCACCCTAGTCGGGCTATTTTTCAATCTTGTTGTTGTGGTTATGCTTCAGATTTTTAGCAGGGAGGAACTGCTCGACCAACTCTCGTTTTAAGGAATTCAATTATAGGTATGTCCTTTTTTGGCCATTTTTGATTATGCTCTCATTATGAAATGATTATTGGCTCATGTGTATGGGTTTGTGTTTTCCTAAGTGTTGCAACTGTGTGAAATTTTGGTCTTGAATGAAGAGTGGATGTTTCTTCTTGTAAAAATATTGATTTGTGGGAGTTATGGGTCATCCTGGGTGGTTTCTCTTTGTTATCCTCACTGATTTCATTGGAGGGTTTTTGTTTGTCTTGAGTGGATAGATATATGCACACATTTGTCAATAAACCCAGTCTTTTCCTTTTATGGGGTTAGTAGTTGGACATCTCCTGCGACACTGTGTTGAGTTCCTTTGGGCATTGGGTGTTTCCAAAACTAAGGGCCACGAAGTGAGTGTTCTATTCTTAACTCGACCCTGTATTCACGTCAATACCATGACATGTTAAATGAAGAACACGAGGGTTATACCCTGCGTGCTTTAAATAAAATTGTCAGGCCGAATGGGAGCCAAACCTTTTGTTATTCCCCCCTACCATGGATTGTTACCTATCCATGAATGAATCATGGCTCTCTCTATGTGCACACCCTTGGCCTCGAAGTTTCCACCATTACTAGGAGTTGGCTCCGTCCCCCTAGAGTTGGCTATAGAGTAGACCCTTAATCCTCTAGTCTAGAGTTTTATAGAGGAGGCTATCATGCCTGTCAAGTTGCTATGGGTTATTGTGGTCTATTACTTTGAATATGGTCTCACCTAGTTGGTCTTATGACAGTCGTGTTGGTTTGGAATTTGGTTACTTCTCCTGTGATAATAAGGATAAACCTTTCATTGCCAATTGCACTTTCAAAGAACAAAGTCATTCTCCTTATAATTAATACTTAGTATTGTTAATGGAAAAGGCCTTTGACCTGATTCAATTTGATGTGTAGGTATGCATAGTTGCCACAACTTGTTTGGTTGATATACAGTCACTGGTATTTTCACTAATGATTATTTGGATGATAGTTGGCATTGGTTACAAATTCTTGGTGTGGATCACACATGTCGCGTTGTGTGTATGGTTCTTTGCAAAATAAAATAATGGGCGTGGTAACTCTGGTTTTCTTTGGGGACGAACGACTATTGAATTGGATGATTGTAGAGAGTATATCCACTGCATCCTTATGCTTTTTGATTGTATAATCCTGAGTGTGCACAACATAGTCGGTCACAGTGTGACTAAATCAAAGAAATATTATATTAAATCGATGGCTCAACATGATATGTTGAGTTATTATCGTGACTATGTGTTTGTTGTGTTAAGTGGAAATGTTGCATCATGGGGTTTGGTTAGATGCGCACTATCTGTAGTATGGATAGCTTGGTTTTCGAACTCAGGGATACACACAGAGTTTTAAGCATGCTTATTTATTGCAATCGATCACTTATTAAAAAAGGCATGTTGTTGATGACAGTTGTGTTGGATGGGTGGCCCAGCTTTTAAGTCACATTGAATTGTTTTTTTTTTTATATAGTGGCATAACTACATTGCCTAGGAAAATTACCATGTGCATAGCTTATGTCTAAATGGTGGCTGTTGGTTGTTTGATTAATTATCATTTCGGGCATGGCAATTTGGTCTTGATTATTTTGGTTACTGCCTATACATGTTTAACGAATATCATTGCATTTAAATGATAGGACCGATTGCAGTGATAGTGACTTCATTGTTAATTTGAAAACATGACTTTTGAAGTATTAATGTGGATTGAAGAAATGCATGGGCAGTGGTTGATTTTGATAGTTTACAAATTAGAAATGGGTACTATTTGTAAATTATTATAAAATGAAAAGTATGTGAACGAAGGGAACAAAAAATCTTAAAAATTGTGTGGAATACATATTGTCTTGTGATGGCACTGTGTTGGATATTTGATTATGAACAATGAACTAGTTAAATGCACATAAATGATTATTTGGTCAAATGATTGATGGTTGATGCATCTCCTTTCGCAAAATGTTTTATGGATAACTTAATTAATTTCATGAACAATAATCGTTCTTCTTCCCTTCAGTTATTTCACTTTCTGCTAATTACAAATCCCGTCACCTTCCATATTCATTTTTTCACTCCCTGTTTTGAGATTGATTACAGTCAAGAGAATTTATGTGTTAAAGTAGATGAAATTGGCAGTGTCTTGTGTGGATTGCAGTGAAGTTTTATTGGTTTTATTTATAGTTGATTGTTGTTTTCATTGATTAGTAACCATGTTCTTTTCCCCTCATGATATCATGTTTCTCCAAATACAAACCCCTCACATTTCCCAGAACCCATTTTCACCCCCCCTGCTCATTGATAAACAATAAAACAATTTGTATGGATTGGATTGCATGAGTCTGATACATTGCTGAGCCAAATCTATTTCATATTTTTAATAGTTTTCATGTATGGTTATTTAAAAGACTATTTTCTAATTGATTACGCATGTAGGATGAGTTTTTTTAGTCAAGGTAGCCATGGCCGAGGAAACAAAGGTAGAGGTAATTGGAACTGAGGCCCAAGAAGTCCTAGGTTCTCCATACATTTTGACGTTGATTCAAAAATGCTTGGCCAATTGTTTCATTCCAGATTCTTCAATTGGATTGGGCAGGGAATAGTCCAACCTAGGCCTGAAAGGCCTCCTTTCCAAGCCCCGCAAGCACCCGGTATCCATGTACCTCCTCATGTCTCATTACAACCCGAGGTCCCTGAAAATGATGGATGGTAGGAGATTGTCCACCCAACAGTCTCCCAACATCATGGTTGGCCCAACTTGTCTTTGCTCCTCCTCCGCTGGTTAACCCCATTGCCCAAGCTGCCCCTGATCAATCGCTAGTAAAATCCTCCCATGCTAGTAAGAGATTGAAAAATGAGGCCCACCATGCCCTTGATAAAGGAAAATCCATTGCTTCCCCTTCCTCACCCTCCAATGGATTTGACAAATCTGTGTCTTCCCGAATGCATTTGAGGGACGATTTTTCCCACGTGATCAACGAAATTAGGCCTAAAGGCTCTTTACAGCCAAAGGAAAATTCAGGGAAATCAAGAGGTGACAAAATCAATCAAGGAAGCGTTGCATCACAGACTGGGAAATATGGTTTTTGAGTTATTATTATATCTATTGTTTTATGACAGTTGACTTCAGGGATCTTTAGACAACATGTTTATTTTGGATATATGAGTATTATTTTTTAAATAATTTCAAACTTCATGAGTTTAATTTTCCAAAAGTGAATAGGTTGATGGGAGGCACAAGGAGGTGTGTTTTTCTTAACTAATGGTTATGTTATGATTGTTATGAACAAAAGGGAGTCACAAGGGGTCCCACATACTAGTTATTATTTATTATGACCCTTATTATAATTATTACTCTCCCCCCTAACTAAAGTTAGTTGAGTCTTTTAATTAACTTAACTAATGAATTGGTTCAACTTCTTCAACCAATTCTAATTTGTTAAAAGCAAAAAGAAAGGGAGGAACAAAGGATATAGAAGCATAAGCATACTAAGGTTTTCTCTTTGAGTTTATGTTGAGATAGTTCAATTTTCATTCATTCATATATTCATCACAAGTCTAATTCTCTTTTATAATAGTAGGGTCTTATTGTAGACAAAAATATTCAGGGTTGAATCAAATCATTCAGACACTTTTTTTCAGAGGTGTTGATCTATCTTTGATAGTTTGTGTAGACTTGTCTGTTTGTGAATTAGTTTTCATGACTGATAAAGGCTATTGTGCAGATTCAAGTGGGAAACAATTTGTGGCAAGTTGATCCAGCGTTTAGAGTTCAGTTTTGGTTTTCTGTCAGAGGTCCTTTTGTATGTTCCATCGGGGATGTCTAAGTTTGACTTTGGTCCTAGATTTCTGTTTGAAATTTTGTAAATAAAATGACTCTTTGGTGAATTGGAATGAAATAAAGGATTTCTTTATGTCTCATCTGTCTTGATTATCATCTTGGTATCTTTACTTTTGTTCTTACATTTATTTCAATGTCTGTTATATTCATAAAATTACATAAAAAGTGAATTTCCAGCAAGCTTTTTGTTGATAAAACACTAGCCCAAGCACTCAAAATTAATACTTGTGAGTTAGGATGATATTTTTGCTAGCTATAAACATAGGGTGATATTCCCGTCTACTTTTATTTAGCAAAGTAAACTTTGAAAATGCTTGAGTAAGATCATTTCATATCTTTTCCTCAACAAAGCCCCTTTTTGTAGTTGGTCCAACTAGATCAATATGCACAATTTCTAGTGGTCTTATCATTGAATATTCCTTTGATTTGAACCTGGTCTTTGTTTTCTTTCCTTGTTGACAATTCTTGCATAAAGTGTTGGTTGGTTTCGTGATCTGGGGAATTTCTTTGACTACTTCTCTTTTGTTGAATTTGACAAGGTTATCAATATGTATGTGACCCATTGTTCTGTGCCATATCAAACATTCATATTCCTTTCATAGAAAACACTTTTCCTTTCCAATTTCACTTAACACATATATGTTTCTTGAAGTTCTTGTAGCTGTAGCAATAAATTTTTCTAAACCTTCTTTTCTTATCTCGCACTTTTGTGAATCGAAAGTAACTTTATGACCTTGGACACACATTTGACTCACACTTAGAAGATTATGTTTCATATCTTCTACTAGTAGAACATTTTCTGCCTTTGTATTCTTGTTCCCAATTCTGACTGTGCATTTCCAATGATTTTGGCTTAATCATCATTTCCGAAGGAGACTGATCCATTTCTTTCCTTTCGTAATGCAAGAAACTTGTCTCTATCACCTATCATGTGTTTTGAACACCCACTGTCAACATACCAACCATGTTTCTTCTGCTTAGCTTGTAGAGCGAGTGTGCATTCTTCATTGCTATACTGATCCTACTTTCTTATCCCTGTCCTTTTTTGAGGTTCCTGTCTGTGAATGTTGTTATTCTGTTGCAGCTCTCTAGGAGGCACTATCATTCTGCAATCTTTGGCCATGTGTCCAAAATTGTTACATTTCTAACATTCCACTTCAGTGCTAAAAGATTCAAACATATTGTAACTTCTTCTCTGTGTTTCACTAGGTCTTCTTGGATAACCCCTTTGTGTATGACTTTCAAAGCTGTTTTTGTTCTTGTTGTTAGATCTACAATTCACAACTTTATGTTCAAAATTATTACATGCATAACATAAACAAAAAAGGATAGTTTGATACCTAGGAGTTGAATATCTTCTGAAAGGAGGTACTCTTATGAATTCTTCTTCTTCCCAAGGACTATCTGTCGATTGTTGATTCTAAAATTTGAATCTTCTCGGTGGAGAAGTGTCCCTGTAATCTTCCTTGTAGATCTTCCTATCCCACTTTCTTTTTTCTGCAAAGATTTTTGGATATGTTTCTTGCTCTATTGTTTTGGAGCTTGATCTTTTTTCTGTCTGATTGTATCCAAGTCTGGACTTGTCATAATGAGATTTTTGACTGCTGATAATGTCATTCAAAACTTTTGAGTTGTTCTACATGTTAGCTCTAGAATTCACCTCTGGATTGCTGCAGAGGTAATCCTGATACCCATAAGTTTTATGTCACAATGAATAGTTTAAAGGTGGTCTAATGGACACAGACTCAAGATGGTATCATTATAACTCATAAAACTGGGTTGGCACGCATAGGCAAGTGAGGTCTTGATCTAAATTAAACCAGTAATTTGTAGTATAATGGTGAGTGGGGGGAAGAAATTAAGGAGAATGAAATAGTCTGCTATGGACATCCGGTCTTCCAGCAGCCTATGGAGGAAAATCTTCAAATACAAGATCCTCTTGAATTCAGAAATTCAAGAAACTGAAACCGCTATAAAAATACTACAATCAAACATACATTACAATACATTCACAACAACCCGACTAGATCATCCATGCCCGAGATCTCAGTATCAAAGGGAAAAGAGAACACAAGAAACTGATTAAAATTGGTTGCAATGCCACTGTGATCAAACCTACATCACAAAAACATAACTACCCTTGACTAGATCATCCATGCCTGAGCATTCTAACACAACTGTCACAAAGGGATGAAAAGAAACTGACTTTCATTAAACAAGAAGTCTTAGATACATAGCATAACCAGAGAACCATCAACTTCACTAAAAAATTTGCAATCGGGATCTCAGCTCAATCATTGACCATTACAAAAAGACAAAACTCCAAACTTATACTCAAAAAATTTTGTTCCTACAACAGAGGCATTCCTGGGTCTTCACATTCAAGGTTTTACGTCTGCATGCTTCCTGTTATACTGTGCATACAGTCTCCTGTCAGAAGCGAGCTCTGTCAGATGCAAGTGTATTTTAGGAAGGCTCTGTAGATGAGCTGATATGCTGACAGTCCTTCTCGAGCTTTCCATTTATGGTGGAAGTGATGCTCAACCACCACCAACCAACCTTAATAACTACTTCTTCAAGATTGAGAAGGCCTGAGTCAACACTGTACCTGTGGAATTTGGCGGCCTCTACATTCTACCATATGAACTGAGTTGGATGCTTGCAGGGATGGCTAGGTAGTCGTGGACATGGACAAAGATCTAGCTGGACAATGCGAGTGAATGGAAGGCTACTGGGTGTGTGATGGCCAGGTGGAGGAGACACGGAGGTTGGGAAGAAGCAGTGGGGGAGACACAAGTGGTAACTAAGAAGGTGATGTGGAGCGAAGTTGTACAGGTGGCGATAGATGGAGTGGGGGACAGGTGTCAGCGGGATGGTTTGTGGAGTGGCCACTTGTTGACCTAGGATAGGGCATAATATGCACATGAGCATATTGGGGCTGTGAAAAGTGGTTTCATTATTCCCCGCTTTTGGGCCAGATGTGTTTCCCTGACTGACACGTTGCACCTTCGCAAAACCATGTTTTTTTCCCCGACCCACTCTATATTTTTTAACGACTACGCATGTTGAGGCCCCGATATGGCCAACGACCATCGATCTGGAGTGCGCAAATCTCAACCACCCAGATCTATGTGCCTCTTATCACAATGCACCAAACGGTTACATCAACTTCGATGGACTTAGGATAAGTGCCATTTAGTGGGGTTTTAACCCCATTCTTCACATTTTTCCACCCAAGGGAAAATCCAGTGGGGAAAAAACCTCATACCATAAGATGTGATAAAATTAAGCTCCATGGGGGATAGAGTCCTCCCTGTGAGGCTCTAAGATCTCTTTTACAGTTCCAGTTTCCTTCTGTTGGGCTATGGAGGCAGGCTCAAAAAACACCCTGCTGAGGAATATATGCAGAAAAATAAAATCAAAACAAACTTACAAGGGCTCCAAGGAGCTTATTTATGTACAATCCTAAACTAATTGATTTTAAAAAAATTCTAGGTGAAAGAAAACTTCCACCATATCCATTCAAGTAACTTCCTAACTGGAAGCTTCTTTACTCTGTCAGTGACAATTAGCAGATGATGCAACCATGACAATAGAATGGATACTCCCTTCATCTTTTCTTCAAAGGATGAAGTTGAAATAAAATAGGGCAGCTCCAAGATATGAAGGAAATTCCACTCCATGTAATCGTTGACGGGCTCATAGAATGAGTGGCAAATTCTGTGAAATTTGAAGCAGAAGGATTGTTCTTCTCTACAACTGCTCATGCAGGGCTGAATATCACTGATAGGCATAGGAAAATGAGAAGTTGATGCAAGCTGAATGATCTTAGGTGATGGTTTCTCATTTACAGGCTTTGGACATGAGATAAGTTGTCCCTTCTGCTACTTCTCTGGTTCTTTTGATTCTTCTTCTTGGCTCTCCCAAGGGTCATATTCATAATCATCATAAACATGAACCGTGGGAAATTTCTGCTCTTCATCATGCTGCTCAGTGTCTTATGCAGGCCTAGGATGACTGATTTTCTCACGACAATCTCCTTTAAGAAAAAGAGGATAAGGCTCTGTTGTGTGCTCTTGGATATTCTGCATAGCCAGCTCAAAATCTGATTCATAGCTGTCATATACAGGCGGACTGCTCCTCTGGTTAGAAAATTGTGATATGGGGCACTGCTGCTCCTCTTCAGAATAATTATCAAAGCTTGAGACAACAAGACCATCAGGATCAGAATGCAGGGCCTCTACGACCATGAAGTATTCATCATCATCCTCAATAGAGCTGTCAAGAACATCCTCTTCAAGGGATAGAAAATCCTCTGCACTTTCTTCAGATTCCAACCTTTCTAGTTTGGTAGAGAGATATTTTACCAGCTCCATCAGCTCACTTAGAGAATATTCTTCCTCCTGGTCCCCATCCTTACAACTTTTCTCTGATGCAGATGAACAGGGATGAGAAAGGATTGATTTATGATCCAAGTCATCAGGCTCATCCTTACAGCCTGCATAGGAAGTAGTTCTATATTGAATACAATTGTTGTATCCCTCACAACAACTATGGAAAACTAACTAAGAGGGATACAACTTCTGACAATGAGCGTTGAAAGCTGCATGAAAATATCCCAGTGAAGAAATGATAGCAGGGGGTAAAGAATGATACCATTCATGAGCATCCCCTGCTAACGAGAACATGACCATCTTCATTAATACATCCTCCTGATGTATCTCCCACTGGTGCATAATTTCATGAAACTCACTAAGATGATGAGCAGGGTTTTCTTCTTTAAGCTCTCTAAATATAGGCAAATCATAATTCCATTCATTTGGAGCAGGAACAACATTGGGAAAATCCAGAACAACAGGAAAATTAAAGGGAGAAAACCTCCGAGCTGAGATTCTTTCCATTTCGAACCAATGGAGTCTCCAATCGATCCATTGCATAGGATTCTTTACCTATGCAATGACGCCATAAGTGTTAGCACCAGAAGTCATCTCTAGATTGTTGCATAAGTAAGCCTGATACCCATAAGTTTTATGTTACACTAAATAGTTTAAAGGCGGTCTAATGGACACAGACTCTGGATGGTATCGTTCTAACTTAGAAAATTGGGTTGGCACGCATAGGCAAGTGAGGTCTTGATCTAACTTCAGCCAGTAATTTGCAGTATAGTGGTGAGTTGGGGGAAGAACTTAAGGAGAATGAAATGGTTTGCTATGGACATCCGGTCTTCCAGCAGCCTAAGGAAGAAAATCTTCAAATACAAGATCCTCTTGAATTCAGAACTTCAAGAACCTGAAACCGCTATAATAGTACTACAATCAAACATACATTACAATACAGTCACAACAACCCGATTGGATCATCCATGCCCGGGATATCAGTATCAGAGGGAAAAGAGAACACAAGAAACTGATTAAAACTAGTTGCAATTCCACTGTGATCAAACCTACATCAAAAAAACATAACTACCCTCGACTGGATCATCCATGCCCAAGAATTATAACACGACTATCACAAAGGGATGAAAATAAACTGACTTTCATTAAACAATAACTCTCAGATACATAACATAACTAGAGAATCAACAACTTCACTAAACACTTTACAATCGGGAGCTCAGCTCAACCATTGACCATTACAAAAAGACAAAACTCCAAACTTATACTCAAAAAATTTCGTTCCTGCAACAAAGGCATGCCTGGGTCTTTGAATTAAAGGTTTTACGTCTGCATGATTCCTATGAAACTGTGAATGCAGTCTCCTGTCAGAAGCGAGCTCTGTCAAACACAATCGTATTTTAAGAATGCTCTGCAGCTGATATGACCTGCTGACAGTCCTTCTCGAGATTTCCATTTATGGTGGAAGTGATGCTCAATCACCACCAACCAACCTTAATAAATACTTCTTTGGGATCGAGAAGGCTTGAGTCAACACTGTACCTGTGGAATTTGGCGATCTCTACATTTTTCCATCTGGATCTAAGTTGGATGCTTCCAGGGATGGCTAGGCAGTCGTGGACATGGATGAATATATGGAGGGATGATGAGCGTGAATGGCAGGCTATTAGGTGTGCGATGGATAGGTGGAGGAGACACAGAGGTTGGGAAGAAGCAGTGGGGGAGACAAAAGCAATAACTGAGAAGGTGATGTGGAGTGAAGTAGTACAGGTGGCAGGAGATGGAGTCGGGGATAGGTGCCAGCAGGACGGTTTGTGGAGCAGTCACTTATTGACCTGGGATAGGGCATAATGTGCACATGTGCATATCAGGGTTGCAAAAGGTGGTTTCATTCTTCCCTACTTTTGGGCCCGATGCGTGTCTCTAATTGACACGTTGCACCTTTACAAAACCACGGTTTCTTCACTGGACCGCTCTATATTTTTTAATGATCACGCATGTTGAGACCCCAATATGGCCAATGATCATTCATCTAGAGCACGTAGATCTCAGCCACACAGATCTACGTCCATCTTATCAAAACGTGCCAAATGGTCACATCAACTCTGACAGACTTAGGATAAGCACCATTTAGTGGGTTTTTAACTCCATTCTTCACATTTTTCCACCCAAGGGCCAAATCCAGTGGGGAAAACACCCCATACCATAATATGTGATAACACTGCATATTTTTCTTTTGAAGATCCTTTCTTAATGTGACAATCTCTGCTTCCAAATTTCCAATGTTCTTGTCTTTTTCTTCTAGTTATTCTTTGAGTGCTTCTTCAATTATTTTATCTTCTTCTATTTGAACCTTCAAATTTGTGATCATGTGTTCTAGTTCTTGAGTGTCTTCTTTCTTTTCTAGTTTTTCTTGTAGTTTATTTTCTTTCTTTTTTTCTCTTCTGATAACTTCTATGGCACACATTAATTCCTCTCAGTAGTCAACTTTTGCCTCTTCAATTTCTTCTTCGACTTCTTCGTATTATTCTTTGGCTTCTTCATATTATTCTTCAGAGTCTTTTTTATTAGAGTCTTATACTTCCATGAATATAAATCTTTCTGTCTCATTGTCACTGACTTCATATTCATCTGATGATGAGATGTCTTCTTTGGTGCATAAGATTTTCTTGAAAAAAATATTTGTGGTTCTTTTGCTTTTATATGTTTGTTTGCCTTTTGAGTAACCTTCATCATTTTTCTTTTTCTTATAAGGAAATTTGCTAGAAAAATGACCAATACCATCACAATTAAAACAAATTAAAGGAATCTTACCTCTATATCTACCATTGGTTCCCTTGTTCAATATTTTGACAAACTTGGCCACTTCTTCATCATCTTCCGAGACATCACTGCTGCTGCTATGTTCTTATTTTTTCCTTCCCTTTTTATTTCAATTTTTGGATGCTTTAAAGGCTGCTTCTTTTATATCTGGATTTTCCTGTTCAGTTCTCATTTATGATGTGAAGATTCCATGTAATTTGTCCATGCTTATTGATTTTACATCTGATCTTTTTTCTAGTACTGATATCTTAGGGTCAAATCTCATAGGAAGAGATCTTAGTACTTTTTGAACAATTACAGATTCTTTGATTTCTTCTCCCAATCCTATGATTGCATTTACTATTTCATCAACTCGTAAAAAGTAAGCTGCAATATTCTCATCTTCCTTCATCTTAAGTTGTTTGAACTGACCTCTGTAAGTTTAAAGCTTTGCTTCTTTGACTTTTGAATCTCCTTCATAAATATTTTGAAGTTTGTCCCAAATCTCTTTAGTAGATTTACGATGTGCAACTTTGGTGAATTTCATTTCAATAAGACCGTTCAGAAGTGCATTTTTGGCTTTGGAATTATTCTGACCGGGTTTCACTTCTTTGTCATTTGTTGGCGGAATTGTTTGTGTTGTGTATCCATCTACAATTGATTGCTAAATTTCAAATCCCTGTGCCCGTATATATGTTTTCATCCGTATGCTCCAAAATGCATACTTATGTCCATTGAACTGTGGTATTCCATTTTTATACAAGTTGTTTCTCTCCATGATATACCTTTCAGTGGTTAAACTGATTTCTAAAGGAACCTTCTCTGATACCAATTGTTGGATTATTGAGAGCGGGGGTGAATCAATAATAGAGAAATTTAATCTTTTTTAACCATATAATCCAAGTGTTATATCAATGTATCATTATCATCCAATAACTACAGAGTAAATAAACAATGAACAATCATACACATACACAATACACCAGTGTTTTACGTGGAAACCCAAAGTGAGAGAAAACCAAATAATGTTTTTTATTATATGTCTTGAATAATTACATTCATTGGAAGCACCAACTTCCTTTGTTTTCTATATTCAAGTGGAAGGAGGATCCAACCCCCTTGTTTCTAAGGATACAACCTTAGGGAAACTCCAACTCCCATATTCTTTGGCTACAACTAGAAGGAGGCTACAACCCTCTATGTTCTCCAGCTACAATTGGAAGGTGGCTACAACCACCTGTCCTTGCCCCATCCAACCACCCTAAAGTACAAGTAGAATGATGGAACCACTGTCACACTATCACCATGAGATATACCACTGTAAACCTATAGCAATAAACCTGAACCATGCATCAACCTATACCTCACCCTATAATCAACCTGTACCATAAATAAGTGCATCAACCATGCACCAACTTGTACCAAACAACCTGTAATAAATATGTACCATAAACAAGTGAATCCAACCATGTACCAAGTATGTACCAATCATGTGTAAACTACTCATCAACTATGATTCATCAATATGTACCAACACCATCAACTATACACCTCATGTATGTGCCAACTCATCAATTACTTGTCTCAACCATGTACCCAACATGTAACTTAACCAAAATCCCTCTTCAATTTTATCATCCAAATATTATTTTTAACTCTATAATAGACCTGGTGTATATGATCTCATACCTGCAAACCTTCCTTAACTTCCACAACAAGAGACTAGAATTTTCATCAAACTTTTCTTTAGTCTCACATGACTAGTTTGGGATTAGTCAACAACCCTAACTTGAAATAATAAAAAATATGTACCTGTAATGAATAAATATATGAAAATAATACACAATGTTATTCAGTTTTATTTATGCAATTCCTCCAGGTGTCACTACTTGGAACCTCTCAGAAAAAGAGTTATAGAAAAAATGGCATACCTTGCTGAATTCTGGTTTCTTCTAGAGAGCGAACTTGTAGAGCGTGCACCACACATAATATTTGTTGAATACATATAAACATGTTACAAAGAATAATATAGACTGTACTCTAACCAAGACATTTGGTCTTACATAATTTGGATCTGTTATGAATAATTTATGATGTTTTTACCTGAAACACCTGTTTTAGACTAGTTTCAGGATTAGCTACAAACCCTATTTTCCACGGAGTGTAACTCCAAAAATACAACGACCCACAAGCTGAAAAGTTTACCAAATATACTTGTATATGTTTCCTTAATGTAATATCAATTTCATGGTCTACATCATTCTAGAAAAAACATTATTGCTAAAATGGTGAGATGACCTGTAAATAACATACCTTAGAAAGCATCATCAAAAGAATTTATCCTCCCTTGAATTTCAACCTTCTTCTCTTCACCTTCCCTCTAAAATTTGGCTTAGATATCCATTAGTTACCTCAGTCACCTATATATATTCAATATTCTCAAGTATGATTTAAAATGAGAGAGCCTTGCCTCTTATTTATACTCTCCAAGTAGCTTCCTTAGAAGCATCTTCTAGGTCACTTTGCCCACTTTCCTTATTTTAGGGTTAACCCACTTCTAATTTCTCCATTAAATTTATTATTTAAAAAAATTATTTTGTATTCAATTTGAATTATAGTACACTCATCACTTCACTTCATTATTTACATTCTAAAATTTCTTAAATCACTTTGACTACTTTGACCTTTTAGGGCTTCTAGATGACATATGAGGGTCCTCCAACTTCGTAAAGCCATAACTCTCAAACCATGAGGAGTTATGTGATGTTCCACATACCACCAGAAATGGAATGACATGTACTATCCATATAGAGTAGTATTACCTACAAATATATCAAAACACATACCATTATCCATCAAACAAACTTGGGTCCATTACCCAAACCCGGGTTCTCCAACTTCTCATGACCATAACTCTCTAACCACGAGGAGTTATGTGATGTTCCACATACCACTGGAAATGGAATGAAATGTACTATGCATATAGTATTACCTTCAAATATATTAAAACTCATACCATTATTGTTGGATTACTAAGAGGGGGGGTAAATCAATAATAGAACAATTTAATCCCTTTTAACCATATAATCCAAGTGTTATATCGATGTAGCATTATCATCCAATAACTACAGAGTAAATAAGAAATTAACAAATGAACAATCATATAGATACCCAGTACACCAGTGTTTTACGTGGAAAACCAAAGCAGGAGAAAACCACAAAATGATTCTTCTTATATGTCTTGAAGAATTACATTCATTGGAAGCACCAACTTCCTTTGTTTTCCAGCTGCAACTAGAAGGAGGCTCCAACCCCCTAGTTTCTTAGGCTACAACTTGAGGGAAGCTCCAACTTCCCAATTCTCTGGCTACAACCATAAGGAGGCTACAACCCCCTATGTTCTCCGTCTACAACTGGAAGGTGGCTACAACCACATGTCCTTGTCCCGTTAAACTTCCTTGACGTATAAGTAGAATGATGGAATCACTATCACACTAACACTGTGAGATATATTGTTGTAAACCTGTACCAATCAACCTGTAATCAACCTGTACCATAAACAAGTGCATGAACCATGCACCAACCTGTACAAAACCTGTATCATGAACAAGTGCATCAATCATGCACCAACCTGTACAAAACATGTACCATGAACAAGTGCATCAACCATGCACCAAACCTATACAAAACCTGTACCATGAACAAGTGCATCAACCATGCACCAAACATGTACAAATAACCTGTCACAACAACCTATCCAAACAACCTATCACAACAACCTGTCTCATCAATCTTCTCAACCAAATCATATCTACTCACCAAGATCAATCACCAAGACAACTCTCAAAGATGTGTACCAACCAACCATAATACAACAACTCATAATCATCACCAAGATCAATATGTGCTTCTAATAATATACCAATACAAGTATGTTACACCATCCATAAACCACATGTCAACAATATTACTAACACGTGCCTCCAACCATGTACCAAGTATGTACCAATCATGTATCAACTACTCATCCACTATGACTCATCAATATGTACCAACATCATCAACTATACACCTCATGTATGTGCCAACTCATCAACTACTTGTCTCAACCATGTAACCAACATGTACCTTAACCAAAATCCCTCATCAACTTCATCATCCAAATATGATTTGTAACTCTATAATAGACCCGGTGTATATAATCACATACCTACAAACATTCCTTAACTTTCACAACAAGAGACTAGCATTTTCATCAAGCTTTTCTTTAGTCTCACATGACTAGTTTGGGATTAGTCAAAAACCCTAACTTGAAATAATTATAACTATGTACCTGTAATGAATAAAGATCTTGAAATAGTACACAATGTTCTTTATTTTTTTTTATGCAATTCCTCCAGGTGTCACTACTTGGAACCTCATAGAAAATGAGTTATAGCAAAAATGGCATACCTTGCTGAATTTTGTCTTATTCTAGTGAGTGACCTTGTAGAGCATGCCCCACACGAAATGTTTGTTGAATGGATATGAAAATGTTACAAAGAATACTATAGACTGTACTCTAACCAACACATTTGGTCTTACTGAATTTGGATATGTTATGAATAAGTTATGATGTTTTTACCCGAAACACCTGTTTTAGACTAGTCTCAGGACTAGCCACAAACCCTATTTTCCACAGAGTGTAAATCCAAAAATACAACGACCCACAAGATGAAATTTTACCATAGATACTTGGATATGTTTCCTCAATGGAATATAAATTTCATGGTCTGAATCATTTTAGAAAAAAAATATTGCGAAAATGGTGAGATGACATGTAAATAACATACCTTAGAAAGCATCATCAAAAGAATTTATCCTCCCTTGAATTCCGACCTTATTTTCTTCACCTTCCCTATGAAATCCGGCTTAGATATCCTTTGGTTACTTCAGTCACCTATATATATATATTCAATATGCTCAAGTCTGATGTAAAATGAGAGAGTCTTGTCTCTTATTTATACTCTCCAAATATCTTCCAAGTAGAAGCATCTTCTAGGTCACTTAACCCATTTCTAGGTCACTTAACCCATTTCTAGGTCACTTAACCTATTTCTAGGTCACTTAACCCATTTATAGGTCACTTAACCTATTTTCCTCATTTTTAGGGTTAACCACTTTCCATAATTAGAAAGTTATTCATTACTTTATCATTTAAATATTCCTCTTTGACTTTGTCACCTCACTTTATCATTTAAATAATCTTCTTTGATTTTGTCACTTCATTTTATTATTTAAATAATCCTTCTTGACTTTGTCACATTAATTTATCATTTAAATAATAATTTTTTCTTTGCAAGATCTTTGACTTCTTTGACCTTTTGGGGCTTCAAGCCAACATATGAGGGTTCTCCAACTTCATAAGTCCATAACTCTCAAACCGTGAGGAGTTATGTGATGTTCCAAATACCACCAGAAATGGCATGACATGTACTATCCATATAGAATAGTATTGCCTTCAAATATATCAAAAAACATACCATTATACATGAAACAACCTTGGGTCCATTACCCAAACCTTTGTTCTACCAGAATTCGCTACCAGACTTTCTCCAAGGGTTGACATCAATCTACAATATCACTCTCCAATAGTTGACATCAATGAAAACCAACAATCCATTCCAACTATCCATCAACCTAAGCCAACAGTCTGACAATCTCTCTTTTTGGCATTGATGGCAACACCAACATTGATGGAAACACTTATTCATGATAAAAATCATGCTTATACTCTTTATCAATGTTTCTATCTCTCCCCCTTGGCTAAGGGTATCTCCCTTTGAGGCTGTTCCCCCTCACTGATTTCTCTTTGGGGTTGCTCCCCCTGTCTATGTTCCTTTGATTTTTGTTTGAGTTTATAATCATCTGATTACTCTCTTTCCCTTCATATGAATAATATCTCCCCCTTTGACAAAGGGTATCACTCTGAAGTCATATCACTCATTCTTCCCTTGTGACAATCGCTCCCCTTGGAAACATGCCTCTATTCTCTCTCTTCAACCATTTACCTTTGCATCTGATAAATCGCTCCCCCTTTGTCCTATTTATGGTGCTTCCTTGTGTACATCTAAGACATATAAGATAAGAATTCAAAAGCATTAATTTTGGAGTATAAATTACTCCTAGTCTCCGACGAAGATACTCAAGGGATTCCTGTGGAAGTGGTTTTGTAAATATGTATGCCACTTGTTCTTTTGTTCCCACATATTCAACTCTGGTATTCTTCTCTGCAACCTGTTCTCATAGAAAGTGATACTTGATTGGAATGTGCTTCGTCTTGGAGTTTATCACCAGGTTTTTTGAGATACCGATGGTGCTTTTATTATCACAATAGATTGGAATGGGCTCATCATACTCAACCTATATATATGTCAAAGTTTGTTTCATCCATAGAACCTATGTACAACATGTTTCTGCTGCAATATACTATGCCTCGGATGTAGATAAGGATGTTGATGATTGGTTCTTGCTTAACCAAGATACTAAACACTCACCCAAGTAGAACATTTCTCCACTAGTGCTTCGTCGATCAACAATGAAAACTTCCCAATCTATATCTGTGTAGGAAATAAGTGATAGATCCTTTCCTTTTGGATACCATAATCCAAACTCTTCTATTGCTTTGAGATATCTGAAAATCCTCTTCATTGCTAATACATGTGATTCCTTTGGTGCTGCTTGAAATCATGTCACCTGTCCAACTGCCTGCATTACATCTGGTCTGGATGTTGTCACATATAGTAAGCTACCAATCATTGACCTGTATTGCCTCTGGTATGTAGACTTTGAATCATCATATTTTCTCAACTTGCAACTGGTTTGCATAGGAGTGGTAACTGGTTTTCAATCTTCCATTCCAAACCTCTTTAGCATTTCTCTTATATACTTAGTTTGAGAAATAAAAATTCCTTGGCTTCTTTGACATATATGAAGACCCAAAAAGAAGGATAGTTCTCCAAGCAATGACATTTCAAATTCATTCTGCATATCCTTTGCAAATTTCTGGCTTAACCTGTCATTAGTACTTCCAAAAAAATATCATCAACATAAATTTCAATTAATAAAATATTACCTTGAGTTACCTTGATGTAGAGGTTGTTGTCTGCGCTTCCTTTCCATAGTTTGTAGGGAGTCTTGTCATTGTTGTTTCTGACCATTACTTGTTTTGAATGTGAACTGATGTATGCACTGCATGTGTCCAAAAATATCTGTCAATTTGGAATCCATTAGAATTGTAAGAGCCATTTCCTGTGTAATTATCAACCATTATGATAATGTTCCTTTGTCTCTGAACCACTCTCTGAACCAATCTATGAATCCATGCTCTCGTCCACTATCATATATATGTCCAAAACTGCTAAGTTTTCTTACGAATCCATCTCTTTCCATACTGTCCAAGACTCTACTTGCGCAACTGTCCATAATGCTAACCCATTTATCACTATACTATCATGAAGTCTTGATTAATCTATCAAACTGTACTTCTGCTAACTGATTTCTCTGAATTTGTCTTCTAAAACTCTGCAAGTTGCTCGAAGGATGGTTCTTTGGTCTGTCACAACTATCGCATAGACTCCCCCTGTCTAATATTCATATTACTTGGGAGTGTCTAAGCCGAATGGATCATAACAATTCCTCCTTTGATGTGTATTCATAATCATATTCATTGGTATATTCATTATCATCTTCATTGGTAGATTCATTATCTCTCTAAGCTCTGACTTCTTTCTTTCTGTCTGTGGATTCATCTTTCACTACAATGCCTGAAAGTACAATCTCTTGTACCTATTCCTTATTTACCTGTCCATCCTTTCTTTTAGTTATTTTCCAAACCTTTCTGTATCTGGCATATTTCTTTTTCTTTGTAGAATTTTCTTCATCTCGTTTTATTGCCAATCTTGCGATCTCTGGTACCTGGTATTTTTTCACCTATTATTCCTGTTTTCTTATCCATACTTTCTTATATCTGATATCAATATTCTCTTTCATGGAAGTATCGGTCATGCTTCTAAAATCACTGGTTATGTATCCATAGTTATGACATTTGTAACACTTAATGTTACGTGCGTCCACATAGGCACTCCTTGCTTGAACATTTCTTTTATAATCCCTGCAATCTGCAACCTTGTGTTGAAAGTTAGTACAATACAAACAATGACCATAAAATAAATTTGCATACCTGGGAGTGACTGATCTTCTTTGTGGCATAGTCCTTCTAAATTTTTTCCTTGGCTGATCATGATCATGATTGAAGCTTCTTTGTGGCTTGAACATGGATGGTATTCTTGAAGATGTATCTTCAATAGTTTTCTTAGATTCTAGTTGACCATGATTCCTTCCTTTGAGTACTTCTGCATAACTCTTTCTATTTTCTTCATTCTTCTTTTCTAGCAACCTAGAGTGATTTTGTTCATTCTCTATAATTGATGTGGATGTTTTTGTCTCTTCAACGTTCTTGTTGAGTTTGACGATTTTACTTCTCAATGTAACAATTTCTTCTTCAAGCTTCTCAACCTCTTCTTCTTTCTTCATTATATGAGACTTCGTGACTTCTTCTGTTCTTTTCGCTTCTTTAAGATAAATTTTTAATGTGATTATTTCTTCTTCAAGTCCTTTCTCTTCTTGACCAAACTCTGCCTCAAGCTGGTTTAGATCGTTAGTTATTTCCTTAAGATGATCTGTCAATATCTTCTCTCTCATTTCTACTTCTTCCTTCTATGCTGCTATGTTGGTTTCCAAACACTTCTTTTGATATTCAAGATTTTCTTCAATCTTTCTGGCTTCTTCTAGCTAAGTTCTTAAGGTCTCGATGACATGTTGGGGTTCTTCAAAAATGTGAACAATTTCCTTTTGTTTCATCAATTCTTTCTTGAGTGAATTGTTTTATTCTCTTAGTTCATCTAAATCACTAATCAATTCTTCTTCATAATTGTCTTCCTTTTCCCCGGATGGGGTGATAGCGAGGCCATCGTGGCAAGAAGGAGGAGTTGGCACAAGCCATCACAGCACGGAGGCATGTGATGGCCTCGTGCTCCAGCCAGCCCCCCTGCATGAACTTTAAATGTGGTTTATGGCGATGTGCGAGGGCATTAATTCTGCACTCACACATGCCTCCTCTTGCAAGCGTTTTCATTATGGATCGGCTCACTGTGTTTGTCATTTTCTCTTGCCTGTTGTCCGCAAGGCTCCTCTTGTCAGAGAACATGCCAAAAGGTCTCCCAGTCCCTCACCCGCGCACGCTGTTTACCTGGCCTTTCATTCCCACGGTGCACTCAATGACGCGTCCAAGGGGAAGGCTGAAGCGGGGCTCTCCCTGGAAGCCCCGTTGCCCCCCCGTCAAGCCTCCTGGTTCACCTTCTGGCCGACCCCCCCCTCGTCCTCAGTCGGATGCTCTCCTGCAAGATTCGATGGATCCCACCATAGCTTCAACCTCCCGCTCGCCAGTCACCTGTCAATGCTACCTTCACGTCCCTCTGGTGAAGTTCCAACCCCCTGCACCCTTTCTTGGCTCAAGCAGCGACCTCCCTCAGAACGCGCCTAAGCAAGCTGATCAACACTCGACTGGATCTTTCGACCGGACATATTTCAGAGACCGTCTGCTTATCATGAATGACCTGGTCTTCGAGCTTAGACAGGAGATGGCTGACCTCAATTATCGCTTTCAAAATACTGATGAGAAGGTGGAGAGATGCCTCCAACTTCTATCCTCCATGCAGGGGGCTCTCACAGTGGAACCAGCTGAAGTTATGCCAAGGGAGGCACCTGCTGCTGCTACAGAGGAAGGACTGAACATGGCTCAGCGACCGATGAAGACTGAACACGACCACCAAGATGAGGGAACTGAGCGCAACAAGGCAGGCGAGCCAGCTTACGAGCCAACCTACATAGAAGAAGAGCCATGGCTAGGGGATCTCCCTCCCATGTGGCCAACCTTTTCGCCAGGTGTTTAGATCATATGCTTGTCTTTATGCAGTTTTGTCAGTCTCCTAGTGTAGCGGATGATCAATTCTGAACATGGTTATTATTACCTTAGTTAATGACTTTCAGACCTCTAAAATGGATGAAAGACTGTACTGGTTTCCCCTCTGTTGGGGCAGTCCAACATTTGCATTCTAGACCTGTATACATTTTGATACTCTACTGCAGTCTTTAGCAGGAACTTAATACAATTTTCTTCTTATTTACAAAAAAAAATAAAAATTGTCTTCCTTTTCAATTAGTTTTTATGTCTCATTTCCTTCATGGCATTTTATTTCAAGATGTCCACGTTTTTCACAATTAACACAAAACAACATACCTCTGGTGATTATGTACTCTTCATCTTCTGAATTTGCTTGACATGGTGAACATAATTCTTCTTGATTTTTATTTGCATCTTCTTTGACATTTTCTGAATCTGTGATGGGTGAAGAATATATGTCAGGTAACTTATCCCAAAGTTCTTTTGCTGATGAACATTTACCAACATTTTCTCTTACCAGATTAGGTAATCCTTCCCAGATTAAATCCATTTCTATTTTTTTATTATTCTTCAATTGAAAGTCAATTCCTTCTTGGCTGTAGTCTTTTCCCTTTTTGAACTATCATATCCTGTAAAAACTAGTAGCCAAATATATGTTGGAATATTGGTTGTTGTCATTGATGTCAACCCTAGTCATGGGTTTTGGACCACAAGATTGATGAATGTATTTGGACATGAAGGAAAATGCACATTCATATACAACACCCATGGATGGATAGTATACATCATGTTTTTTCCGGTGGTATGTGGCACGTCACATGGATCCTCATGGTTGAGGAGAAATTAATTTTTGAAGATGACAAAGTGAATTGAAGAAGGAAGTACATGTAAGCCCTAAAGATAATTAAAGAAAAGAATTACAAAATAAAAAAGTGTCAGGTCAACCCTAATGTTAAAAGGAAGTGACAAAAATGGTATAAATACATATCATTATACATTCATTTGATACACAAGTCTAACTTTGGAGGAAATCAAAAGTAAAGAAGGCCAGATTTCAAGGGAGGATGAAGTCTTTTGGTGATGTGTTCTAAGATATGTTATTTTCAGGTCATCTTACCATTTTTGCTATACCTTTTTTTCTAGAATGATTCATATGGTGAAATTGCTTTGGTATTGAGAAGACATATCAAGGTACCTGTGGTCAAATTTTCATCTCTTTATTCATTATAATTATGGAGATACACTCTGTGGAAGATAGGGTTTTTGACCAGTCCCGAATCTAGTCAATAAACAGGTGTTCCGGGTAAAACAATCATAACTTCTTCATAGAGATTCAAAATGAAGTGGGAAAAATTTCATTGGAAATAGTATGGACTGTAGTTTATTTTGTGCAAGTTTTAGAATTGGATGTTAAATATTGAGCGCGGGGCATTCTGTACAAGTTCGATCTCCTGAATAAATGAGAATTGAACAAGGTCTACCATTCTCTTTATAACTTCTTTTTGGGGAGGATTCAAGGAGTGAAACTTGGATAAGTTTCAAAGAATACATTGAGTAATATTGTCTACAGGATCATAGTATTCCAAGAATTTCATAAATTAAAGAAGTCTCAGGAAGCATTATCAGGTTCTATGTGATGGTTGGTTGATGGTGATGATTTGATGTAAAGTTTTATTATCTCTCATATATTCTTGGGGATCCATAACTTCTGCTGGAGTGAGTGAATCATGGAATGTGACTTTCACACAAAGGTATAGCGGTTTTCTGCTCAATGTGGCGGAACCTGTATGTCTTACGGGAATGAATATGAATGAACGAAGTAGCTTTCCCGCAACGGGGAAGGAGGGTGATTGCCAAATGGTGTGTGGAGAGAAAAAGATGAGCAGATTGGGAGAGAACATTTCATGATAATACGAATTATTGAGTAGGAAGATCGACACAAATCGACACAGATCGATACAGTGGGTCTTCCCAGGCAGGATCTAGGAGACTTGTTCTTGCCGGATGACTTGATGAGTGAGTTTTCACTTATATATGTAATTATGGAGGTAGCGTTAAGCGGTCTCGACCAAAGGTGTTAACGCTCACTCATCCTATGGGTGAGGAAGAGGAAGCTAACTCGATAAGCTTCGATAACATCTCCTAAAATCCCACGCATATGCTCATATATAATGGTCAATCGAGTAATAAATTCCTTGCTCTCGGAAGAGCAAGGACAAGTGAGAAATCCCTCCATTTCGAGAAACCATTCTTGAGACCATCTTGATACCACCAAGCCTTATCGACTATAATTGAGCTAGTTCCGAGCAAATCCATTAGTAACGTGAAGTACTTGCTAGGAAAGTGCCTCTAACACAGGTGTTAAGCACGAGGTAAAGCTAAGTGCATTGGGAAATTATTCCCTCTCATTGTACTTAGTGGGATTTGACATGTTCGAGGGTTTCGGCTGTGTTGGCAAGTCCTCGGGGTGACGCCAACTCAGTGGGAGCTTCGGGCCTAGGACTTGTGTCCTACGTTCCCTGCCCATACATAACTGCTTGACCCATGACTATTCCGCCCGGCTACCTAGCCTGAAGTGGTATCCTTGGTGGCCATTCTTTAGGGCTCATACCCAGGTGATTGCAAGGGGAAATACTTGTGGTACCTGAAGAAGATGCCTTCTCCAAACCGGCCAGATGAGGAACAACGTTTCAGTCAGTCCTATGCACCTTGAGTGCTAGGATGGACAGACAGATGGTAGGTATGACCCTCCATTTCATCAGGCAGGCAGGGGACAGATGGTGAAAGAAAGGCAGGCTGTATGGTACAGTGGGACTGTTTCCGGAAGGGCCTACTAGGGTAGGGAGGGACAGATCCAATACTTCCTTTTCCCTCTCGAATTCCTTCTCTCAGGTGGCTACTTCCTTCTCGCTCAAACGAAAAGGTTGGCTGCCTGCCTGTAAGGAAGGGGTTTGCTGTAATGTAAGGAAGGGGGTTGCTGCAAGTAAGGCTTACAGCTCTGAAGGTAAGGCCCCTACTAAACTAACTAAGGCTCCGAAGGTCAGGCAGGTTGGGTTGGAGGGAGGTCAGGTATACGGTTCTTAGGGTTAGTGAAGGGTGGAGTGAAAGGGTCTTGTGGAATGACCAGTTGCTTATGAAATGCCTTACGCTTGTGGAAAGGCAGACCTTGGCTTGCCCCAATTACCAAGCCAGTTGCTTGTGGAAAGGCAGACCAGCTTTGAAGCAGCAATGGATGGACCTGCTTTGAATAAGCCAGTGCTGGACTTTCAATAATGGCTTGTGGATTTCTTTTCATAATTGATTGCTTGTGGAAAGGAAAACTTTCGGCTTGGACTTGCTTGAGGCCTACCTGACTGTGCATGCAAAGGAAAAGGGGCAAGGATGGAGAGTTAAAATATCTCTTGATATTGGAGGATTGTATCTTCCTCTTGGAGATTTATCCCTCCCTTTACATTTGGAAGTTGTAGCTACCTTTGTAAGTCATTACTTCCCTTGAACAATAACTATTGATTATTTCTCATATATTGTGCATGGTGTATTGTGGTGTATTGGTGTAACTCTTATACTATTGTTCATTGCTCATTGGATATAATTGAATGGTTTAATTATAAGTTGAAAAAGGTTTTAAATTGTACTTGATACTGATTCACCCCCCTCTCAGTATCAATAATTGGTATCAGAGCAGGTTACCTTCAGTACAGTTTAACCACTGGTAGGAAGATCCTATGCAGAAATGGAAGAAAACATTCAAAATGGGATTCCACCATTTGATGGAAGCAATTTTGAATACTGTAGTAATATAATGGAAACTTATAACTATATTTTCATTTAGTCTTACTAAACTTGGATCTGTTATGAAGAAGTTATGACGTTTTTACTCGAAACACTTGTTTTAGACTAGTTTCAGGACTAGCCACAAACCCTATTTTCCACAGAGTGTAACCCCAAAAATACAACGAACCATACGATGAAATTGTTATCACAGATAATTGGATATGTTTCCTCAATGGAATATCAATTTCACAGTCTAAATCAATCTAGAAAACAATTTATTGTGAAAATGGTGAGATGACTTGTAAATAACATACCTTAGAAAGCATCATCAAAAGAATTTAACCCCCCTTGAATTCCAACCTTCTTTTCTTCACCTTCCCTCTAAAATTCATCTTAGATATTGTTTGGTTACCTCAATCGCCTATAGATATTCAATATGCTCAAGTGTGATGTAAAATGAGAGAGCCTTGCCTCTTATTTATACTCTCCAAATATCTTCCTTAGAAGCATCTTCTAGGTCACTTAACCCATTTCTAGGTCACTTAACATATTTTCCTCATTTTTAGGGTTAACCACTTTCCATAATTAGAAAGTTATCCATTACTTTATCATTTAAATATTCCTCCTTGACTTTGTCACCTCACTTTATCATTTAAATAATCTTCTTTGATTTTGTCACTTCATTTTATTATTTAAATAGTCCTTCTTGACTTTGTCACTTTACTTTATCATTTAAATAATAATTTCTTCTTTGCAATCTATTTGACTTCTTTTACCTTTTGGGGTTCAAGCCAACATATGAGGGTCCTCCAACTTCGTAAGTCCATAACTCTCAAACCGTGAGGAGTTATGTGACGTTCCACATACCAATAGAAATGATATGACATGTAATATCCATCTAAAATAGTATTTCCTTAAAATATATCAAAACTCATACCATTATACATGAAACAACCTTGGGTCCATTACCCAAACCTTTGTGCTACCGAAGTTTGCTACCAAAATTTTTCCAAGGGTTGACATAAATATACAATATCACTCTCCAATAGTTGACACCAATGACAACCAACAATCCATACCAACTATCCATCAACCTAAGCCAATTGTCTGACAATTATACATGAAACAACCTTGGGTCCATTAACTAAACCTTTGTGCTACTAGAATTCTCTACTAAACTTTCTTCAAGGGTTGACATCAATGAAAACTAGCCTTAATCAACAAAAGCGTGGCAGAAAAAGTGCGGCAGAAAAATCACGACAACGACATGGTTGGGGTCTATTTATGAGAGATATGGCACATCTTGTTTGAGGTATGTTTTGTGAGCTAGGATTGATCTCTTGAGATGGTATTGGAAGTTCAATATTTTTTCATATATCAGCTTTGTTGAGGGATACAATTGGTATTCTGTTGTTGGTTTTAGGCATATGGGTATTGGTCTTTTGGTTGTGATGTGTTGTTGAATTTGTTGGTTTAGATTGAGGCTACATAATAGTGAGGTTGTGGCACATGGTTTGATGTAAGAGTTTATGGTATTTGGTTTATGGATAGAGTGATGAATTGTTAGATAACTTTTGATGGTTATATTGGTGTATGTCTTTGGTATATGGTTGAGGTACATGTTGGGTACATGGTTGA
>SNQJ01S0081953.1:36307-58310 GCA_010110895.2 Picea sitchensis
GGAGATTGGGGGTGGCAGAGGTTTCCATCAACATTCCTTAACCCCCAGTGGAAATTTTACTTCTCGGATATACCTTTCCAACAAGGTATCAAACTCCCTAAACGAAGATTGTATGCAAAAGTTACGCCCTATGGAAGTTGACGTATCAACTACCCCCATTAGGGCTTACAAAAATTTTGGCATTTCATCTTCTGGGGTTAGGGTTTTGGATGTTTAGGTTTTTATCACTCATCCTTTATGTTTAAAATGCCTTTGGATCTTCATTGTAATCAGCTTCTTACAAATGCGCGTAGCCAACACATCTATTCCCAGAGATAAGCTACCGCCATTCGAGCAAGTTTGTTTCATTATGCATTTTTACAGTGTCAACGTATTTCATTGACTAATAGAAGTCAAGTTTCATTGTATCTCTAGGGTTTTTTTATATATCTATATTTCATTTCATTCCATTCAAAAATATGGATCAATTTTTATCGTTTGACTTTTGATGAAAGGATTAAGAGTAGTCCCTCACCATACTTGTGGCATTGTGCACACCTAAAAGGAAATCCACAAGATTAAATCATTTAAGTAAAAGAGTGGTTTCCTCTTCACAACACTATTTCTAGAGACAAACCTTCCCTCAAGTTGATTCCTACAAGAACTCATGCCACAAACATCTCACTGATTTCTAGAAACCCCAAAGTTTATTCATAGAACTCCCCCAAATAATTCCCAATATCTTTAAGAGCCTCCTAAATTCTTAATTCAAGGGGTATCCCCTAGATCTTGACCCATCTGAGGGTCAAAACCACCATTTTTGAGAATACATAAAAAAAAGGTGACTAATGTCTTATAAGTAATCATGAAGACCCCCACCTCCAATATGTAACTGTGATTTTTTGACATCTTCCTCTATTCTTAGGAAAAAATACATCCACCCATGTGGAAGTACATAACAATTTGGAATATAAATCAAAACTAGAACCTAAGAATATTTTATCTAGGAACCAAGTGCCTCTTCACCCATAGTCTAGCTAATAAAATATCCAACTAAAACCTTAGAATCCATTTTTGTCACCTCATGGAAATGAGATTAATGTCATTGCCCAAAAAATGATTAATTAGAGTCTTCTTTAATTTCATGCACTTTTTTTTATCATTTCTTGACTAAATCCTCCTATGAAACTAAACCTAAATCCTCCCTTTTTTCACCCTTGAGTAAATTTAAAGACAGATTGTCTACTTTCCAACCCTCAACCACATCCAATAGGTCAATAATTGGTGTATTTGAGGCCACCGTTTTCCCTATGAAACCTACAAAAAAAGCACCTCCTACACTCAAGAATGGAACATAGGAGAATATCATTGGGTTGAAGACTTTTTCCACTATAAATGGATATATTTATTGTATTAATGGTAACCCCCCACTTACGATCCCATATTCCTTGAACACCAAAGAGATTAATCCATATTTAGACAAAACCCCATGTGCCAGGAAACTACTTTCAACATTCTTACTTTGAGGCACAAATTGTAGTGAGACTCTTGGATCTAGTTCTACTCTAATAAAGTCTCAAGTAATAGTACTTGAAACTCCATTTAGTCTAGCCTACTACAAGATATGAGGAGTCACCTACCCACATGATCTCTCCACCAAAGGAAATTGTTGATATATTTCCACCTCTACACTAGATCTAATATGATCCAGATTATTTTTCGGCACGAAACGAGAGCAGAGAGATAATAAAGAAATGCACAGAGATATCATGAATATCCAATAATATAACATAAATGTATCAGATATGCAACCAAAAACACAAAGATACAGTAATACATGATTTATATTAATGAAATAAATGTACAGAGACTGTAAAAATATAGAGTGAAAGACTCGCTAGAATGGTGGCAGCTTATCTCTGAGAAGAGATGTGACGACTACTCGCATTCGTAAGAAGATGATTACAATGAGGTTATAAAGGCCTTTTTACAATAAATAGGAATGCCAAAAACCCTAGACATCCAAAAACCTAACCCTAGGAGATGAAGCGCCAAAAGTCATGTGGGTCCCGTTTGGGTAAGTTAGTACATCAACTTCCCAGGGTCGTAACTTTTGCATACGATCTCCGTTTTAGGTGTATGATAGCCCGTTGGAAAGGTATCGTCGAGGATATTAATTTAGGGGGATTGATAATGCATTTGGATATAATTGATAATCTCTATCCCTAAAAACCTTCATTTAGGCCCTCAAAATGGCCTCAGAAGTTAAAACTGCTAAAAATAGTAAATTGCCAAAATTGCCAAAAAATTGTTTTGAGACAATTGGAAAAGGTGGGTGGCCGCCGACATCCACCTGGATAATAATAAAATTATGAATATCCAAGACCATAGATCCACCTTCGCACACCTAATATGCTATAGAGCTTAGTTTGGAGAAAAACAATACATGGAACTCAATGCACAAAATATTCCTTCTCCTACCAAAGAAAACTTAATACTCATGGAACGACTAGGTTGTGTCCATAGGTTATACCCTTAAAATGTATTTGGGGTGTAATTGACCAAGTCTATCTCCAAACCCTATCCCCCCACTTCTCCTCTAGTTATAATTAGAATTTCATTATAAAAGACAGATAATTTCAAGCTTACTCCTTGTAAGTCTAATACTTTGGCTATGAAGTCCTACCTTATTTTATTGTATACTTTATTTTCTTCAAGTAATTCCTTAATGAACTTCCTCACGACATCTTGAGATCCTTTATAATATTCCACTTGATTATTCAATGTAGAAATATACTTAATCATATTCTCGAATTCATCTTCCCCAGTCTTAGCTTCATCAATGGTGGCATGGGGGATGTATATCCTAGCTGACAGTAGGTCACTGATCTTAGCCTTCCTTATATATAGCATAGATTCTTTAGTAGGAAAAAAATATCACTATCTAAAACTACCTATTTCATTAGTTGAGTCATCTTGACTATGGATTTATTGTGTTGATTTTAAGTTATGGAATCAATGTCTTTCATCTCTTCCAAGGGCTCTTGAATTGATTGATACCCCCATGAAAATATATTTTCCAAACTACCATGGGTGTACACTTGTTCCATAACCAATTATTTTCCTTTCTCACTAGATTTAGGTACAACTTCATCATCCTTAGTTCTATGACACCATTGCATAGTGTTGTATCTTGTTATTTATGTTGTTAGGCTTGGGCCTCCTCTAATTTCTACTACTCATTACATGTAGTCTCACTAGTACCTAATCCATCATATGTTACTGTTAGCGATAATTCTTTTCACGGGCTCTAGAGCATTCGGGTCTGTAGATTGCACACGAAATGCTCAAGCACAACGCGGGAGAATCCCTGTTTTTCTTTTTTCAAATAACAAGTCAAGCGAGCGGGAAAGATGTCGTCGGCGGCGTCCGAGGTCTATTTTGTGAAGAAGATCAACAATCAGTGGGTAATTTCAGTCAGCCGAGTCACGCCAAGTATAGCACAGAAGTTTTAAAGAGGTGAACGGTGTCAGCCGTCAGATCGGCAGAAGAACAGATCTGGACTGTTGGTTCGGGAGCGGACGCGTGTCACGAGATTACCCACATCAGGGACTCGGGCATCGGAGGTTGGAATAAGAAGTCATTCGACTTCACGAGCGATGAAGTGGCGAGAAGATTGGAGCCGTCCATCTGATAAGGACAGGTGTCGGAGATCGAGAGAGCTCACGAACTCGAAAGTTTGCAGGGTAAAGGCCCAAACATTTGGTACTCCAAGTCGCGAAGGCGCGAGGAGCGAGAAGAGGACAGCCATGGTCGACAGGTGGACACGCGTTGGCTGGAGATAAAGTCAGCATTCCGTTGAATTCTCGCATCTCGGGGACTCGCGAAATAGGAGGGTGAAAACTCGACGGTTCAATCGGCGAGGTTGCGAGGTCACGAGGACCCGGGAGCATCTTTGAAGATAGGCACAAGGTCACAACCCGTGGTCACTTGAGGAAAGAAAGGAGCTACAGAAAGAAGGTCGAAGGCGCTGAGTTCAGTTGTAGAGAGAATCGTCACGGTCTCCGAGCGCTATCGGATCCGATCTCCATACTGTTCCTCGTCTGAAGTAAATGATGGAAAGAGCGGGTGGTTGAAACCTCATTTCATTCATTAAGTGAGGGGATGGAGGGTCTGGAAAGCCATCTGCTCGAGGAAGTCATGTGTATCGATTTCCTCAAAAACGCCATGCCGAAGTCCTCGACTAGCCGAAGGAAGTCTGAACGCGCTAGCTCGACACTTAATGGCTCAACTACTCCCCTTGCTGGAGCCATGTGCAGATTAAGATGGCGTATGTCATAGGCGCATGATCATCCAGTATACATGCGCAGACTATCAGAAGACATGCAGACGCAATGTTATTAATGAAGTATCTCATTTTTGCTGCTTTGTTTTGTTTTGAGTATATGTAGGTGTTTTCGCCATTTTTCAAGGGATCGATGGTTGAGCAGAGCTCCCGGTTGTAAAACTTTAATGAAGCACTGTTTTTTGGTTATTTCTAGACTTTTGAGACTTCTTGCCTTATGAATGCCAGTTTCTTTACATCTTTGTTACACTGTGTTAGAGCATCTTGGAATTGGAGGATCCAGTCGAGTTGTAGCTGTTATAGGATGATGTTGTAATGGATCACTGTAATGGTTATGGAGTCTTTAATTGGTTCCTGTGTTTTCCTTAACGCTGAATGACTTGGAATTGGAGGATCCGGTCAAGTCTTCTATTCAGTTTCTTGAAGCCCTGAACCAGGAGGATCCTGCGTTCATATTTTTTCCCCTACAAACCGCTGCAAGCCTGTTGCCCAGAGCTGTTTGTTCACTTTTCTTACTAAGTCTTCCACCTGCTCATCTTTTAATCAACCCACTGGGTGAAGTTAGGATTCCAGACCTCCTTTGTTATTTACGTACTAGATCCAGTCCCTGAGTTAGAGTGATATCTCCTCGAGTCTCTACCCATTTGATCACCCATTTATCAAACTGTGACATAAAAACTGATGGGCATCGGGCTCTTCTCCTGCAAGCAATCTAGGAGTGACTTCCATCGCCAACATTTTTGGCGCCGTTGCCGGGGAACGAAATCGAATATTTTCCCCTGGGAAGAATGACAACGATTAACTGATTCTGAAGGTGAATCAGATATCAGAATTATCAAGATTTCTACTGTGCACCTGGAGACTCCACTGTGGAAACTCCATTGTTTCCACAATCACTGTTTCAGCTGTGACTACTGTTAGCACACCTGAAAGCTGACCCTAAGGAGCTTTCTTGAGAAGGTTTTAGTAGCTGCTTTCTCAGTCTGAGAAGTTTCCTGGGGTAACGATAATGTTAATATCTGGCCTTTGATGGTGAACAAGGACCAAACACATTCGAAGCTGCACATTTTTCACCTAGCGACTCCATGATTCAAGGATCGATTGGCGACTCCACTGGTTCGATATGGAGAAAATCCTTGCTCACAGGTTTTCTCCTTTTAATTTTTCTACTATTCCTGGTTTTCCTAATGTTGTCCCCTCTATGGATGAATGGGGTGATTATTTGCCCATATTTGGAAAGTGTGAAGTGGACAATCCTGCTCAACACCTCAGTGAGTTTCATGAACTCATGCATCATTGGGAGATACATCATGAGGATGTGTTACTGAAGATGTTCATGTTCTCGTTAGCAGGGGATGTGCGTAAATGGTACCATTCTTTACCCCCTGCTAGCATTTATTCACTCCATGGATTCCATGCAGCCTTCACCACCTATTGTCAAAGGATGTATCCCCCTGAGTTAATTTTTCATAATTGTTGTGAGGGATATCACAACTCTATACAAGAGAAAGCTATTTATGACGTAAGTTGTGGGGAGGATCCTGATGACCTAGATCAACACTCAGTCCTTTATCCTCCCCATTCATCTGCATCCAAGGCAGGTTATGAAAGTGATGAAGTTCCCAGGGAGGAGGATGGCGCCCTGAGTAAGCTGATGGAGCAGGTGAAATATCTCTCTGCCCAATTAGAAGGATTGAAATATGAAGACTGTGCAGAGGATTTTCCAGTACGTGAGGAAGACGCTCTGAGCAACTCTTTTGATGAGATTGTTGAAGATTTATTAGGTGAGTTAACATCTTCCCCCGATGAGCTTGTTGTCTCAGATCAAAGCAATAAAGAGGTATTTGTGGAAGAGGATTTCTGTCTTTTCCTTCACAATATTTCCCACGATGTGTTTACATTCGAGGTCGAAACGGAGGAGCGAGGGATAGTTCCATTTCTGCAAGTTGGAGAAGCTTTGTCTCCCCGCAACTTCGATGATTATCTGGAAGTGGAGCAGCAGAGCCCGACATCACCTTTTGCTTGTCATAGCATCCAGACCACTTATGACAGTTACGAATCAGAGTCTGAGCTCGATATGATAGATTTCCAAGAGCAGGTCGCAGAGCCTTATCCTCTGCTCGCTAAAGAAAATTATCACGAGGAAATTAGCTACCTCAGTTTTTTAGGAGACGCTAAGCAGTACAAGGAAGAAAAAAACCACCCCATGGTCCCTATTTATGATGAATACAAATCGGACCTAGGGGAGACCGAACCAGAGGAGCAGAATATTTCCGGTCCAGAGCCAGTCAGCAAGAAGCCACCACCTGAGATCAGCGGGCCTACTTCATTTATTCACCCGCCTATGGATATCAGAGACATTCGGCCGCGTGTGAACAACTGTGTAGAAGAAGAGGCTGTATTTCACCGATTCCTTGGAAATGGCCACTCATTCGATGACCCTGTCAGCAAATACATGGAGTGGCATTTCTCCTATGCCTTGGAGCCGCCCTATTTCATCTCAACTCCACCCTGTAAGGAGGAGTTGATGAGTGTAACCGTTCTGCTGTCACGGATACACCATCTGCTGATGATCGTTCACAGAAGGAAGGAGCTTCTATCCAGGAAGCTGCTTGGATGGCTGTGGTGGAAGTTTTCTTTCACCTAGCCCATGTAAAATGTTTTATTAAGCATTAGGACTGTATATAAATAAGCTCCTTTGAGCATGTAGCGTTTGTTTTGTTTTTCTTTTATTTTTTGGCCTATATTTTCCGCAGCAGGAGGTTTGAGCTTGACTCCATATCCCAATAGCAAGGCACTGAAGCTGCGGAAGGATTTCTTAGAGCATCGCACAGATGACTCTATCCTCCATGGAGCCTAATGTTAGCGATAATTCTTGTCACGGGCTCTAGAGCATTCGGGTCTGTAGATTGCACACGAAATGCTCAAGCGCAATGTGGGAGAATCCCTGTTTTTATTTTTTCAAATAACAAGTCAAGCGAGTGGGAAAGATGTCGTCGGCGACGTCCGAGTTCTATTTTGCGAAGCAGATCAACGGTCGGTGGGTAATTGGAGTCAGCCAAGTCACGCCAAGTATATCGCAGAAGTTTTAAAGAGGTGAACGGTGTCAGCCGTCGGATCGGTAGAAGAACAGATCTGGAATGTTGGTTCAGGAGCGGACGCGTGTCATGAGATTACCCACATCGGGGACTCAGGCATCAGAGGTTGGAAGAAGAAGTCATTCGACTTCACGAGTGGAGAAGTGGTGAGAAGATTGGAGCCATCCATCTGAGAAGGACAGGTGTCAGATATCGAGAGATCTCGCGAACTCGAAAGTTCGCAGGGTAAAGGCCCAAACATTTGGTACTCCAAGTCGCGAAGGCGCGAGGAGCGAGAAGAGGACAGTCGTTGGATCTGGATCGTAGGAGGATTGTTGGATCTGCACGTGGGATCATGCATCGGAGTCTTGTAAGAAAATACCCAAGGAATTGGCCGCGAGGATCACGAGGTTGCGAGGTTGCGAGATTTCGACCGTTGGAGGACAGGTGGCCATAACAAAGCGGCGAAGTGGAATACAGGTGGCAGAAGCCCTCGGGATCTCGCTACGAGAAGTCCTGAGGTATTGGCATTAGGATTCACGAGTTGATAAAGTGTTGAGGTTCATGTGAATGTGTGGCAGAACATAAGGTGGGACCGCGTGGTCGACAGGTGGACACGCGTTGACTGGAGATAAAGTCATCATTCCGTTGAATTCTCGCATCTCGGGGACTCGCGAAATAGGAGGGTGAAAACTCGACGGTTCAATCGGCGAGGTTGCGAGGTCACGAGGACCCGGGAGCGTCTTTGAAGATAGGCACAAGGTCATAGCCCGTGGTCACTTGAGGAAAGAAAGGAGCTGCAGAAAGAAGGTCGAAGGCGCCGAGTTCAGTTGCAGAGAGAATCGTCGCGGTCTCCGAGCGCTATCGGATCTAATCTCCATATTGTTCCTCATCTGAAGTAAATGACGGCAAGAGCGGGTGGTTGAAACCTCATTTCATTCATTAAGTGAGGGGATGGAGGGTCTGGAAATCCATCTGCCCGAGGAAGTCCTGTGTATCGATTTCCTCTAAAACGCCATGCCGAAGTCCTCGACTAGCCGAAGGAAGTCTGAACGCGCTAGCTCGACACTTAATGTCTCAACTACTTGCCTTGCTGGAGCCACACGTAGATTAAGATGGTGTTTGTCATAGGTGCACGATCATCCAGTTTGCATGCGTAGACTGTCAAAAGACATGCAGACGCAATGTGATTAATGCAGTATCTCGTTTTCGCTGCTGTGTTTTGTTTTGAGTATATGTAGGCGTTTTCGCCATTTTTCAAGGGATCGATGGTTGAGCAGAGCTCCCGGTTGTAAAAATTTAATGAAGCACTATTTTCTGGTTATTTCTAGACTTTTGAGACTTCTTGCCTTATGAATGCCAGTTTCTTTACATCTTTGTTACACTGTGTTAGAGCATCTCGAAATTGGAGGATCCAGTCGAGTTGTAGCTGTTATAGGATGATGTTGTAATGGATCATTGTAATGGTTACATAGTCTTTAATCGGTTCCTTTGTTTTCCTTAACGCTGAATGACTTGGAATTGGAGGATCCAGTCAAGTCTTCTATTCAGTTTCTTGAAGCCCTGAACCAGAAGGATCCTGCGTTCATTGTTTTTCCCCTACAAACCGCTGCAAGCCTGTTGCCCAGAGTTGTTTGTTCACTTTTCTTACTAAGTCTTCCCCCTGCTCATCTTTTAATCAACCCACTGGCTGAAGTTAGGATTCCATACCTCCTTTGTTCTTTACGTACTAGATCCAGTCCCTGAGTTAGAGTGATATCTCCTCGAGTCTCTACCCATTTGATCACCCATTTATCAAACCGTGACATAAAAACTGATGGGCGTCGGGCTCTACTCCTGCAAGCAATCCAGGAGTGACTTCCGTTGCCAACAATTACTTCATGCTACAATCTCTCTTCATCTCTCTTTCTTTTTTCCTCCTCTTCTATTTTCCTCTGCTCTCTTCTTCCTCTTTTCTTTTACTTTCTAACTATATTTGTTCTTATTCTTTCCTCCTATTTTTGTTTCTTCTCTTAAGCGCCTTGTATTTATTTCTTCCTCTTCTTTGAATCAACTAATTTTCTATTTTATTCCAACTCTAATTTAGCCATATTTTCTTGTTGTTTATTTTTTTATTTTATCTCTAGTCTTTCTTCTTAATTATTCCTCTTATCATTTCCTCTATTGTTCATCCTAGATTTCTTTTCTCTTTTATTTCTCCTTGAGCCTTATCTCTTTGAGCCTCGTACCTTATTTTTTTTCTTTTATAGATCTTTCCACTTCAACTAGCCTCCTATCTATCATCTCTTCTTTCTCCTTGGTATACACAGCACTAAAAGTTACCAAGCTTGGTTGTTTCAAATTAGCGTGGACTTCTTCCCAACTCTTGGAATTTTAGTAAGGAATCTCATCTTCCCAAGGCTCATGTGTATATTTCCAAGATAGGGATATCAAATCACAATGCTTCGCTACCAATCCTTTAGGATTATGTCTTCTAAACTGGCCATGATGAAATCTATACTAAATAATAGAGTTGGCCTCCTATTTGGCATTCCTTGTTTCCTTCAAATAATGATGACCGAAGATAAAATTGTATGGAATAAAAATATTTTTGTTGGATTCCTTTAGAAATGAAGCATTGAAACCATGAAACTGTTGGATTACTGAGTGGGTGGGGGGGGGGGGTGAATCAATAATAGATATTTTTAATCCTTTTAACCACAGTATGAAAGTGTTATTTATCTTTATGATCAATATAGGATTATCATCCAATAAGTGCAGAGTAAATAAACCATGAACAAATGAACAATCATACACATAGACAATACACCAATATTTTTTACATGGAAACCCAATGCGGGAGAAAACCACATAATGCTTTTTCTTATTTTTCTTTAAGAATTGCATTCATTAGAAGCACCAACTTCCTTTGTTTTCCAACTGCAATAGGAAGGAGGCTCTGACCCCCTATTTTCAGGCTACAACCTGAAGGAAGATCGAACTCCCCAATTCTCTAGCTACAACCAGAAGGAGGATACAACCCGCTATGTTCTCCGACTAGAACTTGAAGGTGGATACAACCACCTATCCTTGCCTCATCCAACCTCGAAATATAAGTGCCAAATGTAGAAACTGAATATGTCACTGTCATAGCCTATTTTTTCAAAATTTTCACTAAGAAACCTGCCACTATATACTCATCAACTAATCTGATCTGATCACATATACCTTAAACATTATACCACAATTCTATACCTCAAACATTGTGCTAGAACCTCACTGTTATAGAACCTGTATCTGTACCAATAAATTCAAAAACATACCTCAACCAAAATCCCTCAAACATGGACCAATACTAAACTTTAGTAGATCTACCTCATATCAAATCTACAACAATCCCTAAACTTCCAAGAGGGCATCCAACAAATTCACAAGGAAAAAAATCAACCCGATTCGTAAATTCAACACTACACATATGAAAACCATACCTTTTTTCTTCTTGTAGCATTCTTCTGCTGCGATTTTTCTGTCGTGATTCTTCTACCGCGATTTTTCTATTGCGATTTTTCTGTCGCACTTTTTCTGCTGCACTTTTTCTGCCACGGATTTTTTTCCGCACATTTCTCTATCGTAGGTTTTCTACCGCTATTTTGCTACTGCACTTTTTCTGTCGCACTTTTCCTACCACACTTTTACAACATAGATATTCAATGATATTCTATAATATTTCACAACATTCAATGATATTCAATAGGTGCTAATGGGAGAGCCTTTCTCTCTTATTTATACTTCCATGTATCTTCCTCGAGGGGTTACCTTCTAAACAACTTAACCCACTTTCCTTGTTTTAGGGATAACCCACTTCTAACCACTTGTCCACTTCTAACTCACTTTTCTACAAATAGTAAATTATCCACTTCTAGTTGCAACTAAATTATTTTTAATTATTTTCTTATTGCAACAACTTAACTCATGACTAACTCCTAGTTTCATCCACTTGACTAGTCAACTTCTTGTAGGAGATTCTAGAATTAATCTGACTTCTTTGACCTTCTATATAACTCATGAGGGTTCTCCACTTCACTAGCCCATAACTCTACAACCGTGAGGATTTATGTGATGTTCCGCATATCATTGAAAATGTCATGACATGTAATATTCATCTAGAATAGTCTTACTTGCAAATATATTAAACTTCATACCATTATACATCAATCAAAAAAAAATCCCTTAATCATATTGTTGGGGATACCAAAATTTGCTACTGGAATTGCTTCAAGGGTTAACATCAATGAAAACCAACCCAATTAATCAACAATCTCCCCCTTTGGCATTGATGGCAACACTCTGACACAATATTGAAGTCATATTTCTCATGCTCCCCTTGTGACCATCGCTCTCCCTTGAACCATGCCTTTGTTCTCTCTCTCCAAGAATCTTACTCTCTATATTGCATCTAATAAATCTCTCCCCCTTTAACATTAATGGAAAAGGTAGCTTCCTGTCTCAGGTTGCTCCCCCTAACTGAATTGTCCTTGGGGATTCTGCCCCTGATTGAACTCTTCTTGAAACTACTCCCCCAACCCGAACTATCCTCTTTATGGTGCTTCCTTGTGTAAATCTAATAAATCTAATATAAGAATTCAAAAGAATTCATTTTGGAGTACAAATTACTCTGATTCTCTGGCGAAGATACTCAAAGGCTTCCCTTGGAAGCGGTTTTGTAAATGCATATGCCATGTGTTCTTTTGTTCCCACATATTCAACTCTGATGTTCTTCTTTGCAACCTATTCGCATAGAAATTGATACTTGATTGCAATGTGCTTCATCTTGGAGTGCATCACCGGGTTCTTTGATATATTGATGGCACTTGTATTATCACAATATATTTGAATGGGTTCATCATACTCAACCTGTATATTTGTCAGAGTTTGTTTCATCCATAGAACCTATCTACAACATGTTGTTGCTGCAATATACTCTGCTTCGGCTGTATATAATGATATTGATGACTATTTCTTGCTTAGCCAAGATACCAAACACTCACCCATGTAGAACATTTCTCCACTGATGCTTTGTTGGTCATCAATGAAACCTTCCCAATCTGCATTTGTGTAGGAAATAAGTGATAAATCCTTTCCTTTTGGATACCACAATCCAAACTCTTTTGTACCCTTGAGATATTTGAATATCCTCTTTACTTCTACATAATGTGATTCCTTTGGTGTTTCTTGAAATATTTCCACCTATCCAAATTCCTGCATTACATTTGGTCTGGATGTTATCCCATAAAGTAAGATTTCAATCATTGACTTATACTACCTTTGATCTGTAGAGTTTGAATCATCATCTTTACCTAACTTGCAACTAGTTTTCATATGAGTACTAATTGGTTTGTAATCTTCCATTCCGAACCTCTTTAGCATTTCTATGATATACTTGGTTCGAGAAATAAAAATTCCTTGGTTTATTTGAAATATATGAAGACCCAGAAAGAAGGATAGTTCTCCAAGTAATGACATTTCAAATTCATTCTACATATCCTTTTCAAATTTCCGGCTCAACCTGTCATCATCACTTCCAAAAATAATATCATCAACATAAACTTCAATTAATAAAATGCTATCTTGAGTTACCTTGATGTAGAGGTCATTGTATGCATTTCCTTTCGTGAACCCTTGTTATTGGAAGTATCTGTCTAGTCTGGAATACCATGCTCTGGGGGTCTGTTTGAGACCATACACGGCCTTATTTAATCTGCAAACATAATATTCATTTTTTGATAACTGAAATCCTTCTGGTTGCTCAATGTAGACTTCGTCTTCTAGTTCTCCATTCAGAAAAGTTGATTTCACGCCCATATAATACACTTTAATATTATTTAAACATGCAAAATATAGTATCATTCTAATTTCTTCCATTCTGGAAACTGGGGAAAATGTCTCTTCAAATTCGATACCTTCAACTTGTGTGTATCCTTTACATACCAATCTAGATTTGTTCCTAGTAACTTGTTCATCTTCATTCAATTTATTTCTAAAGACCCATTTTGTGTCGATCACATCCTTGTACGTTGGTCTTGGAACCAATTCCCTAGTGTCATTATTCTCTATCTGATCAAATTATTCATCCATGGACTTTATCCAAAGTCCATCCTTGTTGGCTTCTTTAAAACTGTTTGGTTCAATCGAAGATAAGAGTGCTAGGTGATGTTGTTCTAGTGAACGAATTATTCTTCTAGTCTCAACTTCTACATCTTTGTTCTCGATAATCTGATCCGACGAATGATTCTTCTGTATTCATTTTCTATGTATATTTGGAGGTACTTGTTGTTCTTTCTCTTCTACTTCTATTTGATCTTCTTCATCTTCCCCTTCTGTTTCTTCTTCATACTTTGCTTCTTCTTCGTAAACCTATTCCACTGACTCTTTTTCTTCTTCCTTTAATTTTCATTCACCTGTCTCATCAATTGTTACATTGATGCTTTCCACAACTTTGTTGAGCCTTAGATTGTAACATTTGTATGTTTTCCTTATACTTGAGTAACCAACAAGTACACCTCACGAGAATCCAAATTTCCCATTCTGTCATCTTCTCTTTTGATGTAGCATTTGCTTCCAAATACTCTGAAATGTTTCACATTTGTTGGTCTTCCTTTCCATAGCTCGTAAGGAGTTTTTTAACTGTTGTTCCTGAGCATTACTTTGTTTTGAATGTGAATTGTTGTATGCACTGCATGTGTCCAAAAATAATCTTTCAACTTGGAATCCATTAACAATGTTCAATCCATTTCTTGTACTGTCTTTTTCTTTCCTTTGATGACCCCATTCTGTTGAGGTGTTCTAGCAATGGATAAATTCCTTTTTATACCATGCTTGTTGCAGAAATCCATAATTCCTTTGAAGCAAAATTTCCTCCATTATCATATCTCAAGCATTTGATTTTTGAATTCATTTCATTTTCAACCATTTCCTTGTATACCTTGAAGTTTTCAAATGCTTTTGATTTATTCCTGAGAAAACAAACTACAGTCATTATTGTATAATCATCAACCAATAACATAAAGTATGTTTCACCTTTTAAACCCTTTTTTTCTAGTTGGTCCAACTAGATCGGTATGCACAATTTCCAGTGGTCTTGTCATTGAGTATTCCTTTGATTTGAACCTGGTATTTGTTTGCTTTCCTTGTTGACAATGCTTGCATAAAGTGTTGGTTGGCTTCGTGATCTGGGGAATTTCTCTGACTTCTTCCTTTCCACTAAATTTGACGAGGTTATCAAATTTTATGTCACCCATTATTCTATTCCATAGCCAAACTTCATCTTCCTTCCCTAGATAACACTTTTCATTTCCAATTTCACTTAATACATATATGTTGCTTGAAGTTCTTAAAGTTGTTGCAACCAATTTACCTGAACCTATTTTTCTTATCTCTCATTTTTGTGAATCGAACAGAAGCTTGTGACCCTGGTCACACATTTTACTTACACTTATAATATTATTTTTTATATCTTCCACTAGTAGTACATTTTCTTCATCGATATCCTTGTTTCCAATTCTGATTGTTCCCTTTCCAATGATTCTAGTTGAGTCATCTTTTCCAAAGGAGATTGATCCATCTCTTTCCTTTCTCAATCTTAGAAACTTTTCTTCATCACCTGTCATGTGATTTGAGAAACCAATGTCAACATACCAACCACGTTTCTTATGATTAGCTTGTAGAGCGAGTGCGCATTCTTCATTGCTATATTGATTCTTCTTTCTTATCCATGTTCTCTTTTGAGGTTCTTGTCTGTGATTGTTGTTATTTTGTTTTTATTCTCTAGGAGGGACTGTCATTCTACAATCTTTGGCCATGTGTCCAAAGTTGTTTCATTTGTAGCATTCCACTTTAGTTCTCAATGATTCAAACCCGTTGTAGCTTCTTTTATGTGTTTCACTAGGCCTTCTTGGATAACCATTTTGTGTATTACTTTCAAAGTTGTTTCTATTCCTTCTATTAGCTCTTCAATTTACAACTTTATGTCCAAAATTACTGCATGCATAACATAAACCAAAAAAGATAGTTTTGTACCTAGGAGTTGAAGATCTTATTAAATGAGTTACTCTTTTGAATCCTTCTTCTTCCTTAGGCCTATTTTTTTTTTTTTTTACTTTCATTGATTATGAAATATGAATCTTCTCGGTGGAGGAGTGTCCCTGTGATCCTCCTTGTAGACCTTCCTATCCCCTATGACTATTTATCTATAGCTTTTTGGATATTTTTCTTGATCTTTTGTTCTGGAGCTTCATCCCTTTTTTGTCTAATTGTATCCAATTCTGTACTTTTCATGATTAGGCCTTTGAATATTGATAATGTCATCCAAAAATTTTGAGTTGTTCTGCATATTTTTCTTTTGAAGATCTTTTCTCAATGTGACAATCTCTGCTTCCAAATTTCCAATGTCTTGTCTCTTTCTTCTAACTTTTCTTTGAGTGCTTCTTCAATTTTTTTATCTTCTTCTATTTGAACCTTCAATTCTGCGATCATATTCTCTAGTTCTTCTTGGAGATTCTTGTTTTTATTATTTTATCTTTTTATAACTTTTATAACAGTCAATACTTTTTCTCAGTAGTCAACTTATGCCTCTTCATATTCTTCTTTGGTGTCTTATTTATCATAATATTCTATTTCCATGAATAAAACTATTTTTGTCTCACTTTCACTGACTTCATCTTCATCTGATTAGGAGTTGTCTTCTTTGGTGCATAAACTTTTATTGAAGACTTTATTTTTGGTTCTTTTTCCTTTATATGTTTGTTTTCTATTTGAATCATCTTCATCATTTATTTTCTTTTTATTATGGGGACATTTGTTAGCAAAATGACCAATACCATCACAATTAAAACAAATCAATGAAGCTTACCTTTATATCTTCCATCGGTTCCCTTTTTCAATCTTCTGACAAAGTTGGCCACTTATTCATCGTCTTATGAGATGCCACTGCTACTACTATATTCTTTTTCTTTTTGCTTTCCCTTTTGCTTTGACCTTTTGGATGCTTTGAATGCTGCTTCTTTTATACCTAAATTTTCTTGTTTAGTTCTCATTTCATGGGATGTGAAGATTCAATGTAGTTCATCCATGCTTATTGAATCTAGATTTGCTCTTTCTTCTAGTACTGAGATCTTAGGATCAAATCTCTTTGGAAGAGATCTTAGTACCTTTTTAAAAATTAAAGATTCTTCAATTTATTCTCCCAATCCTATGATTTCATTCACTATTTCATCAAATCGTAAGAAGTAATCTACAATATTCTCACCTTCCTTCATCTTTAGTTGTTTGAATTGAACTCTATAAGTTTGAAGCTTTGTTGCTTTGACTTTTAAATCTTCTTCATAAATATTTTGAAGTTTGTCCCAAATCTATTTAGTGGACCTACAATGTATAACTTTGGTATATACTGAATCAAAGACCATTCAAAACTGCATTTGTGGATTTTGAATTATTTAGATTGAGTTTGTTTCCATTGTCATTTGCTAGTGGAACTTCTAGTTCTTTGTATCCATCTACAACTGATTTCCAAACTTCAAATACTTGTGCCTGTACATATGTTTTCATCCTTCTTCTCCAGAATGCATACTTTTTTCCATCAAACTATGGTATTCCATTTTTATACATATCGTTTTTCTCCATGATCTAGCTTTCAATGATTAAACTGATTTTTGAAGGAGCCTTCTCTGATACCAATTGTTGGATTACTGAGGGGGGGGGGGGGTGAAACAATTATAGATATTTTTAATCCTTTCAACCATAATATGCAAGTGTTATTTATCTTTATGATCAATATAGAATTATCATCCAATAAGTGCAAAGTAAATAACCCATGAAAAAATGAACAATCATATACATACACAATACACCAGTATTGTTTTATGTGGAAACCCAATGCGGGAGAAAACCACATAATGATTTTTCTTATTTCTCTTTAAGAATCAAATTCATTGGAAGTACCAACTTCCTTTGTTTTCTATTTGCAAATGGAAGGAGGTTTTGACCCCCTATTTTCAGGCTACAACCTGAGGGAAGTCCAACTCCCCAATTCTCTAGCTACAACTAGAAGGAGGATATAACCCCCTATGTTCTCCGACTACAAACAAAATTTGGATACAACCACCTATCCTTTCCCTGTCCAACCTACCTGAAATATAAGTGCCAAATTTAGAAACTGAATATGTCACTGTCACAACCTATTATGTCAAATTTTTCATTGCGAAACCTGTCACTGTATACTCATCAACCAATCTGATCTGATCACATATACATCAAACACTATACCACAAGTTTGTACCTCAAACCATGTGCTAGAACCTCACTTTTATACAACCTCTATCTATACCAATAACTTCAACAACATACCTTAACCAAAATCCCTCAAACATGAACCAATACTAAACTTCAGTAGATCTACCTCAAACTAACTCTACAATAAGCCCTAAACTTCCAAGAGGGCATCCAATAGATTTACAAGGAAAACCCTCAACCAGATTCATAAATTCAACACTAAACATATGAAAAACATACCTTTTTTCTTCTTGTAGCGTTCTATTGCCGTGGTTTTGCTGTCGCGATTCCCCTACCATGATGTTTCTGCCACGATTTTTTTGCCACACTTTTTTTGCCGCAGTTTTTCTGCTGCATTTTTTCTGCTGCAGTTTTTGTGCCACACTTTTTCTATCGCACTTTTTCTATATCACTTTTCTTGGCGTGATTTTTCTGCCGCACTTTTTCTGCCACACTTTTCCTGATGCACTTTTTCTGCCGCACTTTTCTTGCCGCACTTTTCTTTATCAATAATACCTGCCCAAATAACCTTTCACAAAATAGATATTCAATTATATTCAATAGGTATTAATGGGAGAACCTTTCTCTCTTATTTACTTCCATGTATCTTCCTCAAGGGGTTACCTTCTAACCAACTTAACCCACGTTCCTTTTTTTAGGGCTAACCCACTTCTAACCACTTGTCCACTTCTAACTCACTTTGCTACAAATAGTAAATTCTCCACTTCTAGTTGCAACTAAATTGTTTTTAATTATTTTCTTATTGGAACAACTTAACTCATGACTAACTCCTAGTTTAACCCACTTGACTAGTCAACTTCTTCTAGGAGCTTCTAGAATTAATTTGACTTCTTTGACCTTCTGGGTAACTCATGAGGGTTCTCCACTTCACCAAGCCATAACCCTCTAACCATGAAGAGTTATGTGATGTTCTCCATATCATCGGAAATGGAATGACATGTTCTATCCATATAGAATAGTCTTACCTGCAAATATATTAAACTTCATACCATTATGCATCAATCAAACTGAAATCCATTAATCATACTATTCGGGCTACCCGAATTTTCTACCGGACTTGCTTCAAGGGTTGATATCAATGAAAACCAACCCAATTAATCAACAAAAACATTGTTTGATAGGCCAATTCTCCAAAAATAAATCTTTTTGGTACATATTTTGGCAAGAGATATAAAGCTACAGTTGCACCACATATTCTCAGGTAAGTGTAATACTCTTGGAGGTACTAGTTGCCAATGTATCTAACCAATCTCATGGCCTATTTAGTTATCCTTGGGAATTCTTTTCAAAATATAATCTTGTATATTGGGGATAATAAATGATTGCAAATATTAGAATAATGTTTATTATATTTTTTTTCCTAGAAAATCTTGCAGTAGACATTTACCAGGTATTATGAAACATGCCAATCGAGATTGAAGCCTCCAAAAAACTTAGTAGCATAGACCACTTCCAAAACATAGGATGGCATATAAAATTTTGGGACTACACCTATATTTTCCTTTTCTTTGTTCCCTCTCTCGCTCATCCTATTAAGATGATAAGATAAAATGGAAGCCCAATTGAAAAAACTTCTAGGTGTAAGCACTGCGTGAGTTTATGGTACCTGAGCATCCTGGAAGTTCACACAATATTTCTCTCAATATAATATAGCTATAAAATGCAGGACATATACATACAACTCTTATAGATTGATAATGAAGTAATTACAATCATCTTTATGAAGAAACCTTTTATCTTCTCTCCGCCAGTTGACTAGAATTTTCTTAACATCACGTTTCTCATGAAAATCCTCTAAAAGGAGTTTAATGATGTGTTATTTAGGATTTAAAATCTTATAATACTTCTCCAAATGATCTGCTAGAAAAAATATCCCACACATTTTCCTTCATCATTAATAATAGTGATATTTCCTACAATGGTATGATCTATAATTGATTCAATATATTTGTAGAAGGGCATGATGGGAGTTCTCGATGCAACATAATGTAAATGAGACTATCTGATATTGATGAATACCTTGTTTTTATCTTCCCTTATTTAAAGTTCGCTATGAATAATTACTTCAGGGTATTATTTCATCTGATTTTTATTTTATTTTCATTACATCCGAGGAAAGTAGTTTATGCTCCTATGAAAAAATTAGTATCATTATATATGGGATTTGTTCGATGTTCCTCGGGTGAAGGTATTTGAATTGTAGGAACATATTCCTTAGACAATATTTTAGTCTCTACCGGTTCCTGCTGAGAGGTTTCATCTGGTTTCTTGGGTTGTTTCCCCTTAGGATACTTCATAGGGGTTCCTATTGTTTCTCTCCTCAATGGATTTTTACCTAAATCAAATACAACATATAAAAAAAGTAAAGAAAAAAATTGTATCCATACATAGGGATAATACTCATTAAATTATTATTTCCAACAACATTGTACCAAATTTTGCAATGAACAATAACTTAGACAAATTATGATACCAATTGAAAATGAGTTTGAGAAAAATTAATGATCCAGATTTATTTTGAGAATGAAATGAAGGCGGAGATATAACAATGAAATATAGAGAGATATTGCAAGATACATAGAAATATTGCAATAAACACAGAGATACAATAATGCACAGTTTATTATTAATGAGAGAATGTACAGAAACTGTAAAATTACATATGGAATGACTCACTAGAATGGTGGCAGCTTCTCTCTGAGAAGAGATGTGATGCCTACACATTCGAAATAAGATGATTACAATGAAGCTCGAAAGGCCTTTTTAACATAAATGGAAAAAACCTAAACATCCAAAAACTTAGCCCCCAGAAGATGAAAATCCAAAAGGTTTGCGCCCCCAATGTGGAGATGAAGCGACAAAAGTCATGTGGGCCCTGATGGGCTAAGTTGGTACAACAACTTCCCGAGGTTGTAAATTTTGTATATGATCTTCGTTTTAGGCGCATGATAGCCCATTGGATTTTTTTTTTAGAGGAATACACATTATCTCATCACACTCTAACATTTTCTATAGTTTTACTGTGATGAGGCCCAAAAACGTTGTTCAGGGCCTCAAAACGACCCCGAAAGTTTAGGACTAAAAAATCTAGGAAATAATTTCCAATGATGAAAATTGCATGTGATCCAGTTGGAATAGGTGGGTGGCTATCAATATCCATATGTATCAATCCTCCCTCCTTAGGAATCAACAGTCTCTATTGCGTTGAGTTCCCATAGGAGATGGGAAAGCGTTTGTTGAATCTGAACCTTGGTGAATCGCTTGCCTTGATGGAGACATTGTGTTGCTTGGTTTGTGGAAGGTTTTCGCGAACCTGATGTTGGAGGGGTTGGAACTTTTCAACCAGTCTAAGTGCATGAGATGATTGTGTGTAGATGGAATCTTTTTGTTTTTCTTCAATCTTGTCAATATGATTCTGCTAGATAGAGGGGGCTTGAACTAAGGCCATAGTGGCCACAGTGTCCTTTTGTTCACTTCCTTATTGAATCGTGAAGAAGCTAAATTTTTTTGTATGAGAAACAAATTTGTTGCACTATTTTTTTGAAACAATAATCGTAACTACCTCTAGTATCCTCTAGAGATGACCCCCCAGAGTAATAATGACACTACGAGGTAGATACTCATAAAAAAAGTGGAGCTTCCACATATATGGTTGGCCCAAAATAACATCAGAAACATCCAGTGGGGAAAAATCACACAATACCTCATCCTTGAAGGGATTGATGTCATAGGATAGGCGACACTGTTGGTTGACACGAAGATATTGTTCCTAGCGAAGCCACCCAATGTTGTATGGTTGCAGGTGTGGTGTTGTTGGAAATTTCAATTGTTTGACGACCTCTACTGAGATGAGGTTATTTGGATTCCACTATCAATAATGAAATGCAATGGGATCCCCTTCGCCCACATCTGTGAATGGAAGAGTCACTCCCCCTCTTCAGGATCTGTTGGTGCTTCTGGTTGGATTATTTTGGTTGTGATAATGGTAGTGGGGTCTGTGTCGATGATTTTCCTCTTCCATTATTTTCAGCATCATATTTTGAATCTGGGTTCGACTCTTTTTCTTTAATCTCAGCTACCAATGACGTTTTTGAGTGACATTCATCGGTCTTGTGCCCAAGGATTTTGTGGAAATCACACCACTTTCTAGTGTCCTTCTTTGTCTTCCCGTTGCTCTTCTTTTCATGTGGATTGGACTGATTGTCTTGATTTTGGTTGTTCTATGAGTTAGGGATGCCTTTACCATACTTTGGTTGCTGCAGATTTGCAGACATGA